>JAWWNJ010000339.1:0-47425 GCA_037176885.1 Favolaschia claudopus
AGACCCTGTACGGGACGGCTACGGGTGCCGTATTGTACGGGGCCGTACACTGTATTTTAACGGTTACGGTGCCGATCCCTACGACAAAGGAACCGACACAGAATCTACCTCATTCTTATGGATGGACATGTATCCCGGGACCCGAACAACGGGTACCGTCGTACTTGAGCGCGACGACGTTGCCATAAAACGGTTGTTTCAACGTGGTGTCTCCGGTGATCTTTGACCGACGCCAATGAAAACTAGAGAACGCCGAGGGTCGCAAGTTTGAAGGTACGAGATGGGTGGAAGACAAAGAGTCGAAACAAAAATTACAATTCATGTAAGTTCAATTTGAGTACAAAGAGGTAGCGGTGGCTTCAGCACAATGAAATATGTGTGCAATGGAGGATGTCCGACTCTGCATACGTGCGCGCTGACTTCAAGACAGGGTAGTTTTGTACTATGAAACAAAATTAGCATTGGGCACCAGGATTTGGAACGTGGTAAGCAATTTGAGGCTCTGTTTATATCAATGGATTCAGAAGAGATGCAATAGATGGCGATGGGAACGAACCGGCGCGCCGAGGTTTCATTGAGGTAGAAGCTCAATACCGCTCAAGCCGTCAGTTAGCACGAGCTCTTCTATAGCCAGCCGTGCCGCGTGGAGGAGGTTCCATTCAAACCCGTAGACTGGAAGCCTATCCCACTTAGAGGGCAGCTTGGACTCCCATTCCAGTATAGTGCGCTCAGAATAGTACGAGTGCATCTCCCGGTGTTTAGGCCTAAAACTGAGACGGCGGAGGTTGTTTTGGAAGCGAATTCTGATCATACGTATCAAGGTAGGTACGGCGTCAATTTCGTCCAGGCGCTTGGATGTGTCCTTGAATGACCGCCATCGACTAACCTCAAGAAGCGAAGATGGGGAACTAATGTCATGTCAGACAACTCCTGGAATAAGGAATCGTTGACGAGCTCCGGATGACAGAAATCAAGCTCCAAATGAAGGAGAGACGGACAAGCTCGAAGATGGTTGATCAGAACGGCAGAGGAGTAGGGAACCGGGAGCGCTAACTCCAAAGTGTCGAGGAATGGACAACGCGGTAGGAACCGCGCGAGGTCTGCATGGAAGCGCTCGCTGGCTTCCGACAAACAGGGAGTGTTCCAAGAGCTTCCGTAGAGGTGCAATCGAGTAAGATTCGGGCAGTTGGACGCCCTCGAAAGCTTCAATCCCGGGGACCCAACTCCAAGGGACGATATAGTGAAAATAGGTGAGTTCGTGCAATTCGACACGTCCAGTGTCGGAAATGTGAGGGAGGAATACCCCTCCCAAGGACAGGCTGGTAAGCGAGCTGAGACGGCGCAAATGAGAGGAAGGGATAATCCCATTCGCGCGAGCTGTATTCAGCTCGGAATACACGGTCCAACGAAGACCAGGGAACGTGGAGTGTGTGCTCAGGCTCAAGCGTCTGAATCAACGTCAAAGTTGTTATTCCTCTCTCGATATGGAGTTCTGGTTGTAGCTGGTTTTGGTCCAAGCTGGCAAACCAGGCGGGTAAGCCGTTGACGGAGGGGTATTCTCCTACGAACCAATGAGCTCCGACAATATACAGCTCGTCGATATCGGGTATCGCAGCAGACTGAGAAAAAAGCGATCGGTTGGCAATGCCGGTTGAGGAATAGACGTCGTGGATGGTCAAGCGCCGAATGCGCTTAATAGGCGGGTTACGGATTGGCTGTCGAAATACAGACTGCAGAAGATCGTGGTCCGTTCGGGTGTCGTCAGCGGACATGACAAGTTCGAGGATGTTCGACGAAGTGACATAGCTCAGCTGGGCCTTCCTTGCGGCGATAGGACCGCCAGAGTCACGCAGATCTACCGGGTTCCATAAAGCAGCTGCTGGGGAAGCAGTCAGCAATGTTCTCCATTGCTTGCAAACTTGCGTCAGCGTGCGCAGAGTGAGCTCCGGCCAACCAGTGCGACGGTCGCAGGCCAATCCGAAGATCTCATTCCATAGCTCGTCAGGAACACGACCAATGGAACTTAAGCCATACGATGACCCCAGTAGTATATGCTTGGCGCACGCCTGCCTAAATTTCGCAAGCTCCAACTTCTTTCGCAACTCATGGACCAGTTGATCATAATCGGATAATAGGGCTGCCCCCGTAGGGATCCAGTCGGAAATGCGAAGCTCGTCGGCGGAGAGATTTGAGGTTAGCGATCCAGATAGACGAAGTCTACGAAGCAATCCAGATCGATGGCTATCGAGGTCCTGCGGTATAGATGATACCTGGACGGCTGGCGCCTTCATCGGATGTTCGAAGCGGGGGGATTGCATATCAGACCTAGGAAAATATAAAACGCATTGAAAACCGAGGAGAAAACACATAAGAGCGCACAGTACAAGGTCCCAGTTTGTCTGGCGTTCCTCAGCGGACAACAACCACTCTCTAAAAACAAAGTTAGCTGGTTACGGACTCATTCGCGCCGACGGTTTACGGAAGGGTTCCCGTCAGTTCCTCGCCATCGGGTTCAGACCAGGAAGACGGGCTACTGCGAAAACGGGTAACTGATCATGAATCGGAAACGAGAAGGACGAGATTTTACGATGGTCCCCAGGTTCCCTGCTCTCCCTCCGTCCAGCGCGTTGCATTGGACGTTCAGCTGCGCCATTTGGTGTTGTACGCGTAAAAGAGCACTGAGAGAGATGTAAAAGTGGAAGAAAGGTCAATGCAAAACAATTCCCACTGTTAAACCTTGGCTCTAAGAACGCGCAATAACCGCCAGAGTTTAGGAGACAGCAATAAAATTAACAACGGAAGAAGATGGACTGCCATCAGCAGAAGTCGAGTCACTGAGAAGCAGCACAATCGCGCAGCAATTGAACCTGAACGTTCTTCTTGTTCTCGAAATATTCTTGCTTCCAAACTCACGCTTTATCAGAGCAGTCACGAAGAAGCAGCAAGCTGTGCTTTGTATATGTACGTGTTTTTTTGATGCGCAGTTTCGTCCGCGTGATCCGTGGTGATGGAGGCATTGATGCGCCTGATTTCGAATATAAACACACACACACACACACGACGGTCGTTCGCGCATCAATTCGGATTACCGATGAATCTTAGATGTGGACGCTGCTGCGTGTTTTTTCCTTCGCATATATTTGGTCTATTCTTGGGGTTGGTGAGCCCGTGGTAGTTGTAATGCCTGTTTCTACACAGGGCCTCTTATCTTGATCTTATCGCTCATTATGCCCTGGACTGCAAAATTGTATCAAACTGTAACGAATCCTCTGCATGTATCCACTGTTAGGTCGCGCGGACCAATTCGACATAATAAAAGACAATCTGGCAATATCATTCTGGGTCCTGGGACGAGCAAGGTTTGGACCACCGGCGCGGATATACGGTGCAGCGGCACCAAAGAAGTTAGCCTTTGGGTTCAGGGTCCTGTGTCTTCGCCGTCCGCATTTGATATCAGCTTCTATTGATTCAAATACATACGTCCGCTCAATCGCCCACTAGAAATTTGGGTACTGTTGATTTGTCGAATGCTGCCCCCGCCTCGCTTTGAATCCTCATGCAGTCGCAGGCGCCTGGACGCTTTCGAAAAAGTCGCGTTGTCGACACCTCGCAACCCGTGCCTCTTCGACCTCGTAAAGTCAACAACACAAACACAGGATTTCTGGCGCGTAAGTACAAAGCTGCCATGTCTGGGCCTACGCACCGAGCTCTTGCTTTGCCTTGCGACACGTGTGACAGAATGGTAACACATTTTTTCAACCACTTTCTCCAGCACCTTGTCATGAATCTGGCGGGTTTCAAGCGCCGGATTCTTAGCCCCTATATAAATGCCCCACAACAGATTTGAGCTCTAGATACGGTGTAAAAGGGCGGAAATGTGATTATATAATCCGAATTCTACGAATTTTCTACCGTTGACCACGCCGGTCACCTTAAGAATGGACTATGTAAACTTGCCAGCGTCGATGTACATGTTACTGACAATAAAGAAAATATGCGGACAAAGTAGGCAGGTCGTGAGTAGTTGGATCCATATAATCAGCGCGCCTGGTCCCATTGTACTTCAGGACGACTACATTGCCAAGAAAAGGTTTTTCCGCGAGTCCAGTTGTAATGCGCTGAACAGCTCGATTGACGTGAAGCTCGGAATCATAGAACAAATGCAAAGGAAAACGAAGAAGATCTTCGTTGAGAGCTCTTTGGAGCACGATGCTGTTGGGGGCTTCCTTTGCAGTAAGGTTCGAGCATAGGAACGGGACAAGCACCGCCGGAGGGCGCAGGTTAACAGTAATCATTCTGGGGTGGTCTAAAAAACTCAGGACGTGCAAATTGTGGACCTAATGTCGTCCACACACCTTCGTCCATTGGAAGAAATATGCTTGTACTGAGCGCTGCCATCTTATGTGTGTAGACGTCGCGATGGTATCGAGTTGGGCACTGTCGCCACCGAGCGACATTGGAGGCGATGCTCAGGCCAGGCCTAGGCAAAGTTCAGAGTGCGCAAGATAAGGAACGGTCGTGCACACCTGCGTGTTATGTTCTTGCGAGCAATACCACACCGCTTGGCATCGACTACACCACAAGGAAGTCTCGCGATCGCAGACAGCGCAGTGACGAGACAAGACAGTACTGGTCATTTAGTAAACGTTTGACAATAAAGAATCGAGATCGTGGAAACCCGGAAGTTGGAGACTGAGGATGCCTTGCAGCGTTGCTCGACTTTAAGAGGGGGAGGGAGCAAAGGAACACGAAGCTAAAAGATGGGATCAAGACCAAGCGCATCGGGGTCAAACCAGCACACTGTGCGGCGAGATTGGATATTCACCAACTGCCAGGAGGGAGATTTCCATTTCTCACCCTTTGTGAAAAAAAAAGCGGCTAGAAACCGCGCTTCCATTGTGCAGATCAAATGACACTTGTCCGCATTAGGACTGCAAAAGTCGAGAAAAGGAAGTTAAGGAGACGCCCATACGTCCAAGGAAGGGCCGGTACCGCAACATAGGCTGAACCTTAAAAGAAAGTGCTTCTCTCGACGCTGATAGCTGAAGAGGCCAGCAGCAGAAGGGCTGCACGTAGACTGCATGTAGTTCGGAGTCAGCGAAGACCGGGCTTGAGTTTCGACACGTTGCGAGCAACGAATCTGTGTTTGAGCGTTCCAAGGAACCAGTCTCTAGCTCCACGACCCTAGATGGAGGAGCGGGTCGAAGTGATTCGGCGAGGTAAGCATCCACAGACCCTCGAGCGCATCAGTGTATTTTAGGTTCGACCCCCGTTACGAATCCGGACATCTCCAGCTTGAGTGTTTCCACCTTCTGTATCTGCCGTCTTTCCCTTCTCATACGGAGACTGTGGGTCCGCTAGCTCTGCGAAGACCATTAAGGGCGGAAGGAATCGAATCAGCGGTTATTAACAGAGGAACTGCAAGGAGGTACCGGGTCAAAAATTCCGCAACACGCCCCCGTGATGTAGTATGCACCGCGCCCCCCGTGACAGGCAAAGTCGTCAAGTAAGTTCGCCGGTATTGCCTTCTAGGGTCCGATTGGAAGTCGAATTTGCAAGTTTTAGGGAACCCCATATGCGCTCCATGCGCGTCGTAAGGAAAGGAACAGATGCCTTACTTTTAACAGGAATAAGCTGCACGATCTGTGGAAATGTTGGTTGAGTTTGTTAAACCGAAACTGTCACTTCGTTGCTTTGAATCGGTCCTGAAGGCAAAGCATCAAAAAAAAAAATAATCAGTGAATTTGAAACGTTGTAATGGGAACTACTACGGCAAATGTATACAGGTCGAGCAAGTAGTGGAAGGCAGGGGAACTACCAAGCACATGTCCAACGTCATGAAGCGGTTCATTTGGACTCGTGCACACAACTGCGTACAAGGTGTCGTCGTGCTTGAAGCCTAACGTCGCCACAAACTTAGCTTTATCCATATCCAAGTCCAGCAGAATGACCAGAGTCAGGCAGCTGGTTGGCATTTGACCGAATGTATGCGCTCCGGTACCCAGACTTTCAACACGTGAACTTCAAACCAGTTTGCGAGAGAATGCGCTGGTCCGAGTAGATTCCGGTCACTTCGCTGTCTGTCAGTGGAACGGACAAACCGGAAACGACGACACAAGTCCCGTTCGTAAACGGCTCGAAGCAGAGGCAGTAGTAATTTGGACACCTGCGAGGATGACACAGGTCCTCTAGCTCCAAGCGTCTGTCCTGCGCTTAAATGTTTTCTTGCATGGTTTTCGATAGAAGAAATCGGATTGCAGACAGCTTGTGTACGGAGTTCGTCCGGTACTGGTAAATCAGCTTTTTGGAAAGGAGAATAACTGGACAGCCAAGGGCACTGAGCTGTCTATCATCTCCAGTTTGGGGAGACGTGGGGCGAACACGGAGGAAGGAAAAGCCAAGGTCCGCAACTTCAGTCTGTCGAGAGACGGTATCATTATGACGGTGTCGGAAGATCGAAGAGGGTGCCTTTTGTCCCATTTGAGCTGCCGAGGTTCGTGCAGGACGCGAAGAACGCAGACCACTCCATGTCTTGTCGGTCACGATCTGTTGTGATGCAGAGATACTGAAGGGACGATGAAGGGGCGAACACGACCTCGGCGCCGTATGTGAGGAACACATGCCAGTGCCTTGTACGGGCTGTCGAAATATTGGTCGAGGATCTTGGACCGAAACTGCGACTTCGTGGCTTCCAATTGGTCCTGAAGGCCAAGCATAGAAAACAAAAAAAAAAATCAGTGAATTTGAAGCGTCGTAAGGGAACTACTAGGGCAAATGTATACAGGTCGAGCCAGCAGTGGAAGTCAGGCGAACCACCAAGTACATGTCCAACTGCATGAAGCGGTTCATTTGGAGTCGTTGCACACAACGGCATACAGGGTATCGTCGTGCTTGAAGCCTAACGTCGCGACCAACTTAGCTTTTTCATCTCCAAGTCAAACAGAATGACCAGAGTCAGGCAGTTCGTTGACATTTGACCGAAATGTATGCGCTCCGGTACCCAGACCTTCAATACCGGAACCTTAAAGCCTATTCGGGAGAGAACGCGCTCCTCTGAGTAGACTCTGGCCACTTCGCTCTCTGTAAGTGGAACGGGCAAACCGGAAACGACGACACAAGTGCCGTTCGTAAATGGCTCGAAGCAGAGGCAGTGGGGTTTTGGACACTCGCGAGGATGACAGAGGTCCTCTAGGTCCAAGCGCCTGTTCTGCGCATAAACGTTTTCTTGCACGGTTTCGATAGAAGAATTTTGATCGCAGAGAGCTTGTGTACGGAGTTCATTCAGTACTGGTAAATCAGCTTCCTGGAAAGGAAACGGAATATTCGGGTGCGGGATTCTACGTCCGAGGCTGTGAGGTGTTCCAAATACGGACAGCTCTCGAGGATGTCCAAAAGGCCTTGATTCGATACAGGGTCGGTGGGCAACATCAAGGTGGTGAAGGCGGGGCAGCCGAGCCCACTAACTTGACGAACAACTCGACAGTCATTGGCTCTGAGCTGTCTAGTATCTCCAGTCTGGAGAGACGTGGGGCGAAAACGGGGGAAGGAAAGACAAGGTCCACAACGTCAGTCTGTCGAGAGACGGTATCGTTATGACGGTGTCGGAAGATCGAAGGGGATGCCTTTTGTCCCATTTGAGCTGCCGGAGGTTCGTGCAGGATGCGAAGAACGCAGACCAGTTCATGTCTCGGTGGTCGAGATCTGTTATGACGTGGAGATACTGTAGGGACCACGAAGGGGCGAACATGATGTCGACGAGAAACTGCGCATCTGACGATGTGGAAAGTGTTGGACACCAAGGGTAGCCGCTCGTGTTTTTTCGAGCAGGAAACACCGCTTTTTTTCGCGACGTCAACGACTTCCAACTTCGTGGCGTGTGCCAGAACGTCCGGACCTAGTAAGTCCTCGCCGCCGAGGCGCACGAACCGGCACTCCTAAAGAAGAGGGACCTGCAACGGTTTACTGTAGGAAGCAGTAGTCTATTCCAAATCCTCGTCGATTCTTCTCGGCCGTTTGGAATGACGACGAGGTCGAAGGCTATATGGAGCGGGCACGGCGCCGAGTTGGAAATGTGCTGGCAGACATTGGCAGGCAGCTCGGAAGCGTCGAGAGGAGAGGGCCGTGTGTGGTTCGCGGTCTCAAGCCACGATGAAAGACCAGAATACAGGCAGGTCGTTCACAACCTGTTTGAATTTGAGGCAGATGTCTTGCACAAAGCTAGCTTCACGCAAAAGCTCGTTCTGGTAGATATCTTCCTGCGATATAACGGGCGCAAGGTCAAGATAAATATCCGACCGATCGTCTCGTTAGGCACTTCAGCGAGGTTATTAACGCTCAACTCTGCGTGTTGTCTGCGGGGCAACTCACAGGCTGTAAATTTTGATTTCTTGGTCAATGTGGTCTTTTTGGACATCTTCTTCGAGTCGGTGGTCGGGGCGTCCATCACTCGGTCGGTCGCTTCAAGGAAGTTAACAATGTTCAAGTCCATGCGTAGACTTTCTAACCACTCACAGGTCGTAAACGTCGCTTTTTCGGAGCAATCCGGACTTGACTGAATTTGGCTTGGTAGTTGAGATATCCGTCATTTTTGGCGAGGTTGTCACCGAACAATGGAGCGTCGTCGGTTCGCAGTAGCGAAATGCGGTCAAAGGTATAAAAGGTCGTCGCGGCAAATGCGCAGCGGGAAGGCCAGCGAAAGTGGAATGTTGCCAGATAACAGTGGTGGCGCGGCGAAGCTCGACAATGCACTTCTTTCCAGCGGTGTTTCTGAGGGCATATTCCAATTGAAGAAGTCGATGTCAAAAGAAGGCTGGTAATAAAGAAACATGCATGTTTCTGAGCGTCAGCGATCGAAATCTTATCAGACCTTATCTGTCCCAAAGAATGAGGTCACGTAGTTTGCAGGACATTTTCAGCATTGAAACGGAAAGTTCGCGGTCAATAACGAGCGATGGCACATCGAGCGGGTACCAATGTATCGAGCAGCAAAGACGGTATATGACTGTTTTGGAGGGAACGACGGAAGCTAGTAGTTCAAGAGGCAATCACGCTGCGTTTCATTCCGGGCTGTTGTCGGTCGGCAAGACGCACGAGGAAGCAACGAGAATTGCGAACTCTCCCAGACTTCTTCTGGGTCAAGGAGGAAGGCAAACATTGCAGGCTTGTACGTCACAGTACCAATCAGCTGTGCCGAGTACGTGATCTCTGTGACGCCGGTTGTCCGGGTGATACTTGGACCTCATTTCGTATGCAGACATCGTTGTCGATCTGAACAACAACCATAGTTCACGGTAGGGGGTTTTTCTTTAGGAATTAATGACCTTTAAGCTTGGACCCGAGCCCCAACCGATCTTTTACGTCTTGGCGCGTGGACACGTGTACACTGTACGCTGCTTTTCTGAAGTCAAACTTCTTTCTATCTACGTCGTGCTGTCCAGCGGATTTTTACAGAGCCTATCGTTACTTCGAGCTCTGTTTGTGTACTACATGTCCTTGATGAACGACCTTGAAACCCGGTCCGAATTTCCCTCCAGCGATATCATTACTGCATGTCCTCTGCATTGAATTCACCTCCGCATCGCACGTCCTCGAAGCAGTTCACCTCGCCGTCCTGGCTCACAAAGTCTCTCAATGCCGCCACGCACACTGATCCGCACAGCTCCATGTCGAGGCGGACGACGTCGCGCATCCCCATCAGGGCTGCAAGTGACCCTTCGCGTGTGTCGTCGTTCCGCTGGCTGATGCTGACTGCCTGGCTGTGAGCGAACATGGATGGATTGCTGGAAGTGGCATGTCGGAGATCACTGCTGTCATACGCTCGGATTGTCAACCTGTCCAGTAGACCCACCTCGAGGCCTTGGAGGATCCCTGCTTGCTCTGCATTTTCGTCGCAGAAATGCAGCATGTGTAGCGTGTCCGCCATTTTCACGGAGCGGTTGGGGTGCGGCTTCGTGGTCTTGATCTTGTCGAGCCTCAAGGGACGAATTTGGATCAATGCTCGCATTATGTCGTCGAACGCGTTCCATTCGCCATTGTGGCTTTCTCGCAGGGTGAGGGCGTGAACGGAAGGGAAGATGGAGAGAGGGGATTGTCGCGGTGAAGCGATGTTGAGGTGAAAGTCGCTTATTTGATGGTTGTGCGGCAAAGCGAACGCCCTCCGTGGCGAGCGGACCGTACCTGGATGGCTTCAGTGCCAGCTTTTGGAGGCGCGGCCAGCTGTACTGCGCCATCAGGTCTGTTACCATCTTTACCTCTTCTTCTGTCTCGTTCTCCACGGTCATGCTCGATATGCGATTAGCAAAAGGCATCGACACCTCGTCTATCATCTGCAGAAAGCGCTGCAGTGGTGCGCTTTTCACGCTCTCCATCGACTTGTTTTTCGGCGTCGCGTTGCAAGGGCCAAGATCTATGGTTATGGTCATATCTCGCTTACGGCCCGCGAGCGTTGGCTTCAACGGCGGTTTTTTTCGCGCACATGGAGGTTGTAAATCCGAGTTTTGCTTTGCTTTTTGTCGACGTTGGCCCAGTAACTACATATTGTTATATTTATCAATATAATTGGACTTCGATGAATTTCTAGAACTACTGTATATGGACGAACAGCATAGTAGTGTAGCGAATTTAATACCGTGAGCCCATCAAAGGTCTATGGGTGAACGGTATGGGTTCCCATATTGTCTGGCAGGTGCGATGCAGGCAGTCCCCGGTTCGACTCCGGCGTAGGCCAATTCCTGTTCTGTCCCCTTTCTTTTGGTCGGTCATCTCGGCCTTTCTTTTTTGGGCAATTTGCTGACAGCTTCTGTCAAACAGGAGGCTGTGCTGTTCTCGATCACTCCCGGACATCGCCGATCCATCTCTTTCTTAACCCCCAAGTAATATTACTTCAAGCGGGACATGGAGTGCAAAATCGTATGAAACTGTAATGAAAGCCCCTGAAGTATGGGCGGTTAGGTCGCGAAGGACAATACCGCAAGACAAAAGACAACCGATCTCAATCTGGGTCGAGCAAGGTTCGGACTTCGGGCAGCTACGCAAACAATAGGACAGCAAAAAAGTCGTCCTCTCAAAATTTTCCGGTTCGGGCTTCTGTGTCTTCACCATCAGCATTTGAGAGCGGCTTCCTTTGATTCAAGCACATCCTCTCAGTCCTGTGTTGATCCCTTGCCCAGCAGGTTTGTCGCCCAATCCAGAGCTCTTCGCTGGTCGTGCTGCCTATCGAGCTTGTGGACAATATCCTCTTCTTCGCCTGCGGCACGTACAATGAAGAGCCTTTTTCTTTAAGCTTCCTCGCGGATCGATTTGCCTTTTGTCGTGCTCTGATATCATGTGGTTTGCGGGCACGCTCGCTTTTAGATTGGCGTCCTTGTTAGGGACTGTCGCACTCTGTCCGTGCTGGATTTGTGTTGTCTCGTTCTTAAAAAATCGGCCTTCATTTGTTCGTCGACGCTGGTCCTTTGGGGTCGATTGCTGCGAATTTGACTCCGTTTGGACGTCTTTTCAGCCTACTATCGTCTTGATGGTGGCGTGGTAGAGTTTCTGACTTCGCTCTGCCAGCCGGTGTGTATTCTCAGTCCGTGGACGGTTTTTGCGGATAGGTACTGTATATCTCCGCATCTCCTCAGTGTTGGCCTCAATTCGTGTTAACGCGTCCATTTGATTTGCACGTCCATTTGATTTGTACGTAGTCTAAATGAGTAGCTTCCTGCGATCTGCTTTGATACGGACACTGGTAGGTATGTTCAATAAGTAAGTGGTGCTATGCTATACAGTCCTACCCGCTCTACCCCGTTCGTTTCGTGCATGACCTTGTACTCTTCCACGGCCAGCCGCGCGTCGTGAGCGAGGTTCCAGTCAGATCCGTAAGGAAGTTGAACGGGGGAGTCCCAAGCTGAGATCCAATGAGACTCCCACTCTCGTATAGACCGCTGCCACTTGCTCCTCTCTTCGCGCTTGGATTTGAAGTCCAGAAATCGGAGTTTACTCTCAAAACGCGACTGCATCATGAGAAGAACCTCTCTGGCTGAATTCTCTTCGTCCAGTACGCTAGGACCTGTTCTCGGGTTTCCGCCTTCGGCCAGCCTCAGAACTCGAGGTTTGGGAGTATCGTGGTGTCGCTCAACTCGCGAAACAGGGAACTGTTCACCGCGTCTGTAGGACATACTCCGATTTCGAGCTCAGTGAGCGACGGACATGATCGGAGATGGGTGATTAGCACAGATGTATTATAGGGAACCTGGAGCGTCAACTCCAGCGCACGTAGCGAGGTGCAGCGTCGTAGAAGGTCGATAGATCGTGATGGAAGCGGTCGCTAGCTTCCGACAACACCTCTGTGTGCCGCAGACTGCCGTGTAGGCGCAGCCGTTCGAGGTTCGGGATCTTGACCGCTTCAAATGTCGTAGTCCCTGGTCTCCAGTTCCAGGGAACAATGTACTCGAACTCGATTAAGTTGACCAGCTCCACGAGCCCGCTGTCCGCAATAGCAGGCAGAAAAAACTCCTCCCAGTGACAGCTTCGTGACCGAACTGAGCTGGCGTAGATGAGTTTGCAGGAAGGAAACCGCCGGCTCGAGCCGTGTTCAACTCGGTATATACCTTCAAAGAAGACCAAGGAACATGAAGCGTGCGTCAGGCTCGAAGCACTGTATCAAGGTCAGAGCCGTTACCCCTATATTAACGTGTATTTCTGGATGCAGCTGCTCGGGGAGCAAGTTCGTCGCCCAAGCGGGTAGGGTGCTGAAGGACGGCTGTTCCGGCGTGGACCAAGGCACGCCGACTAAATATAGCTCATGGACGACAGGAATTGAGGTAGATTGACCAAACATCTTTCGTGCGAGGGATCCCGTCGCGGAATACAGATCGTGTATTGCTAGACGTCGAATGTTCTTGATATGGCGTCCAGAAAACACGTCTGTCAGAAGTTGGGAGTCAAGCTGGTCCTGTTTGGTGGACAGAATTACGTCCAGTATATTAGATTGCGCGACGTATTTCAGTGTCGTGCGTTTTTCGGTAATGGGGTCCACTCGTAGCCCGCATGTCGAGAGGGTTCCAAAGCGAGGCTGCACTGGTCTCCGTCAGCATCCACTTCCAATGGGGGCAAACGGTGGCGAGGGACTCGAGCGATGTCGCCGGCCATCCTCCTTCTCGGTTGTGAGCTAGTTCAAAGATTTCTATCCATAGCTCCAAAGGAACTCGGTGTATGGGCTGTAGGATGAACGCTGTTTTTGCCAGAATGTATCTGGCGTGTGCGAGCTTCAGTTTGGCGTGTTCCAGCGCGGTCTCTATCGCTTGGACTTCGTGTTTCGTATTCCCGACCAACGCTTCTCCCGTTGGAATCCAGTTGTAGATGTTCGACTCGTCTTTTGACGGACTTGGTATCGGGTACAGGGGCTTGAAAGAGCGACTCTCAATGAGCGCAGATGGACGTGAGAGACTATCGGTGAACTCGAATGGTGGAGGGCGGTTTTCTATGATAGGTGCTGGGACTTGTTGTCTGAACTCAGGGGAGGCCATTTTAAGCCTATTAGGCATTAGGAACCGTAAAAGTAGTTGATCATCGGGTGAGGCTTAATGCACCGGACTAGGTCCCAGCTGGCTTGCGTGTCTTCGTCTGGCAAAGAAGAACTATTGACAACAGCGTCAACTAAGTGACTTGTCGCTGACTTGGAAAATTAGTGTGAACTGACGGTAGGTTTCGCGTGTTATTAACTTCGTTAATGTTTTCGCAGACAACTTGAGACATAGTTGTTGAGGGTGGTTGGAGGGTGGTCCTTCACGAAGTGGGAGATGAATGGTGCAAGCCAAGAAACGAATTGTATTGTGTCCAGACCATAAGGAAAGAGTTGGTATTGACAACGAACTTTAAATGGGGTACAGCACTGCGGCCTGTCTTGCCGCGTCATACTTGATCTTATTTTTGGCGATTCGCGTTTCCGGGCCGGTGAATCGCGGCAGTGCTAATTCCTTTCTCGTCTAGACTTCCGCAGAGCACCTTAGCTTCATGTCGTCGCTCCTTTCTGGTAACGGAAGTAATTCCTTCAAGAGCGCCACGAGTGCAAAAACTGTATCAAAGTGTAACAAGAACCGAGGAAGTGTTCACCGATAGGCCGCGAAGAGCAATACAACAAAATAGACTCGGACAATCAATTTCAATCTGAGACGAGCATGGATCGGGTACCAGCGCCAAAAAAAAACAAACAATAGGATACCAAAGAAGTTAGCCTCTCAAAATTACTTGGTTCTGGCGTATGAGACCGGCTTCCTTTGATGCAACCACATCCTCTTAATCGCCCGCCAGAAATATGGGAACTTTGGATTTACTCAGGTTGCCCTGCCCCACATTAAACCCTCATGCAGTCGCAGGCGCCTATATCCTTTCGAAAATGTCGCGCGGTCAACATGTCGCAACCCGTGTCTCTTCGACCTCGTAAGGTCAACAACACCAAGTCCGGATTTCTGGCGCGTAAGTACAAAGTCGACATTAAGTGCGATAGCAGTTGACTCTGTTGAAGTTTCAAATGAAACTATCGCGGCTATATTCACCGATGCTATTAGACCTGTGAAGACTCAAGAAGATATCTACGAAAACGACCTCCTGCGAGATAGACTGCTACAGATTTGCATGAAATTCGAGGCAATAGCGAAAGGTCTACCCGTTCTATGGACGTTTATAATGCTCGAAACCAAAGAAGAGAACGGCAAGAGGCCCTACAAGCTGGACGCGTCTGAACTCTCGGTTCATGACCATATCTCAAAATCGATGGGACAAGCGTTACATGTCGCGTTCAACTTAGCGGTGCTTCCTGCGAGGCTAGACGCAGCCACTCGCTCGTGGAACGCATTACTTGCGACATCGGACCGTTGGCGCTCACTGTTCGTCCGAGGTGCGGGGACTTGCACCAACGAAAGCATATGCGTGGAAGCGCTGTTGGCCGGAGACGCCCTGGCACGGGCGACGATACTGGATATCGTAGACGTCGCCAAAAGAATCAACATTCCCTGCCCGAAAACCCATGAACGCATGCACCTGTACTCAAGCAAAGTACAGCTATTTCGAAGTACGATTCTGACGGACGTCGCCGTTGCTCCCTCGACGGCCCTTCGCTACCTCCACATCGCGTCCGACCAACAAAATCTGGATTGGTCGCATTTCTTCACATCGTGCCCAAATCTCTCACAACTCAGATGGGACATAAAAACGGACGTCCCCTCTTTGCCGATCATATCGATGCCGTCCCTTCAACGCTTGAACGCTGTGGACGCTGCGACACCTGCCCCCCATACTCGCACCAAGCCTGACAAGGCTGGAGGTGCTGGGCGGAGTGGTGCCTGTGGACACTCAGACGATAGCCAAGCTAGCAGGTTCACCAAACCGATTGACTACACTCATAGCACCCAACAACCCACTAACGAACTCGGTGCTTCTGAGCATTCTCGAAGAATGCCCACGTATACAGAGAATCATAGCATCAAGCACAGAGCCACGCACCCCAGTGTACAACGCCCTGGCAAGAAAAGTGCTCTTCCAAATCCGCATGAACGAAAAAACACAGACTGACAGGTATCGCATTTCAAAGAAACAACCGCGAGCCGGACGAAGACGAAGAAGCCGCATTTGCCCAACTGAAAGAGCTCTGTCGGCCTCCTGAGCCCAACGAGATCCCATCCAGCGATTGTTTATGCTTCATGCCAATATCTGGCGGCACCTGCGTGGTCGTCTCTGCGTTCCCTTATCCGCTAAAAGAGACGGAAGTGCACCACGTGTACTCGCGCAAGCAAATAAGATCTCAAACCGGGTTCGACGTCCCGGTACTCAAGGTGTGGGTCGCGGAGAGATTTATCTTCGGCAAGGTGCCACAAGGAGACATGACGCTAGTCATCCTATTGGACTTGAAGTGGGAAGAGGCAAATTTTGTAGCGAAACTCGGGTTCGAGTACGGAGGCTACCAATACAAAGTCATATGCAACAGGTCCAGTCCACGCCATGTATAGCTCGAGGCTTTGAACCAATTGAATCGTGAGCAATGTACTGCATTTGATAGACAAAAGTTCTTCTGTACTTGAGAAAAAAAAAGGTTTTTGGCGTACGCAAAAGCGAAACACGTACATAAGAAGATGTTTGCGAACCAGGTAAATACTTTAGAATAAAAGCGAAAAGTAGATTCAACACTAGCATCGTCTCTCTCTGAACACACGGTAATAGCGTGTTCTGTATTTGAGACCCCGCGCAAGTATCCGCACCGGCCCCTCCGCATCCAAGGCGAGTATTACCAGCTTCATACGAGTAACAGAACAGGAGGCGAGGTGCAGGGACCCGATCTATTAGGTGGAGACATGATTTCTTTGCTCCGAGTTTCGGAGGTCGTTAGCGTCGCCTCAGGAGACGCAGCAATGAAGTCGCAACAGGTCGGCAAACATTAAGAGCCCAGAAGTGGAGTATCGGGAACGTTCATGCAACTGTGTTGGAGAATATACAGGTACAGGCTAAGAAGGTATCGACTGTTATATACGCCGAGTTCTCGGCTCGACTCTACGCGCATGCGAAGGAAGACCGATGAGCCAAAAAAATGTCAGGCCAGATTTACGGCTAAGAAGTTCTCGTGGCATTGCAACAATCAGCGCACTACCTTTCGTCGTCCCAGGTCCCTCCGTGGACTACGCATTGATATTCTCGACAATGACCCCATCCTGCATGCAAATGCGCTGTAAGTGGACGTGTCCTTTCACCACGTTGCTCGCAGGTGATGCGAACCCCACCAACGACGATCGAGAAGCCGAAGCGCGGCAAAGTCCCACCACCAGTGCTTTGTCCAACTGATCGCCAAATTCCATGCGTCGCATGGATCGAAAGATGTAGGGCGAGCTCAGGACCAGAGCACCGATGACGGCCTGTACATGCTCGTTCGAGTCGGTGATATGCAGCGAACGGAGCTCAAGCATTGAGGCGAACAAGCTGCGCGTACAGCGCAAGCAGACGGAGGTCATGGTGAGTTCGAGCTTCGCGGCCTTCGAACCATGGTTGAGGGATTGCTTAACTCCAACGACGTCAAAGAGGGCGGTAGAATGCCTAACGCACAACGTTCCGCGACGATACGTTGCACGCGAGTAGGCGCGGAGACGAAGATTTGGGGGATATGAATGGTGAGGTCGTCCTCTGCAACGAGATGCAATACAGGTACTATTCCTGCGTCGAGTTTGTCGAGCATGCCGGAGAGAAGTTTGGTGCCCATAGGAGTGTGCGCGTGGTACTAAATTTTCTGGCACCGATGCATGCAGGGGAGGGATGTTCCAAAGATCCTGCATTGCCACGTAATCTTCCATCGCGTCCTCTCCGTCGCAACCAAGTACGAACAACATGGTGAGATCTGTCACGCCTGAGCAATTGAGCCAGTCTCGAATACACTCCGGCCGCTTCTTGCTGTGGAGGAAGATTTTAGAAAAAAAGGTTGGATCTGTAAGGACAACTTCCCTCCAAATGCGACACACCGGCTCGGGGACGATGTATGTTATCCATCCAAGACGAAGGATCGGAGTCGAAATGGGTTGAACGAAGGCTACTATTCGGTGCAAAACCTCCTTGAGAAGCGAGGTGACGGATAGTGCTGCACTGATTCAGCCGGCTCTGACAACAGGAGCGTGCAAGTGTAGAATTCCCGAAACACGTAGCTCCGTACGTAGAGGAAAAAAAGGGGTCGAGGTGAGTTCAGGGAGGATTATATGGACGACATTTTCCAGGTCATCGGAGTCAACGATCTCTATCTCGAGATGTTCAAGGGCGTTGGGAGAATGCAGCCTCGCCAGGAGGGAGTGAGTGGCAACTTGACGACGATAGAGCGACAGATGTTTCGGGTGTGTCAAAGACGAGCATGGCGTGTCATCACAGGAGGGAACTTGACTTAACGTGCTCTGTGGCGCTCGTACGTTCGCTACTAGACCGTGTAGGACGAGAAGCAGACGTATCTACGCTGATATCTAGGGCGCGCAGGGGACTTTGCAGACCAAATCGCACTCGCTGGCGTTAATTTCCTGCAATTCTCGAAGAATATCGAAAATGGACTGCTCAAGTCTTGAACGGGATGGAAAGGTCTTGTGAATCGACGAAATCGAGGTTCCAGTCGCAGCAAAGTCCGTATTGGAGACTGAAGCGGTGCAGGCGTGGCCTTGGTCGGGGGCGTAAATCACCTGTTCATAGGGAAGCGTCTATGGACAGGGCTGAGTTGCGGAGGACGGAATAGGACTGTCCTCGTCCAGTGGTGCACCGCGCTTATAATGTTGTGGCGCCAAGTCCCCAGACCTCCTTGCACGAGGCGCGCGATTCCTTGAACACCTTCCAGTAAGGAGAGCAAAGAAAGAGATAAAGGAGAAAGATAAGCAAGAGTTCGGAAGGCAGTTTATCTTCGTGTCCACCAACCGCGTTCATGGTGAAGAGAACTGACGCCTACTGACGCGTGATTCAGAGTACTTGATTTATGCGTAACGATGACGGTTTGGCCTTAGCCGAGCGGTGCGTAATCAAGTATTACGAACCTGCCTTGTCTGATACGAAGTGATCTTTCGCTCTAAGGTCCCTGAGCGAGCGCGTTTTCCTCGAGGCGAGAGTGAATCGTTTCTAGCCGGTTGGCAGAATGGTTGCGCACGTCTATCGACCAACGCATTGCTTTCAGTGAACGAAAGCGAGGTTAGCGAGTTGGAGTCAACCAAGTACCGGCGCTGTCTAACTGTGAATCAAGGCTTATGTTCGATATCCAGGGAAACGAAGGGTAAGAAGTGACGCGCTTCGGGTCAAAGAGGAACAGAAGGGCAAGTCCCAGAGACAGTGCGCACAAAGAGGTTGTCCATTCAAGGTAACCAGGTACTACAGTACGAAGCGTACGACATACTAGCTCGATACAGGCAGCACTGTGTATGGATTGTGAATCCGCGCAAGGACATAAAAGGCGGCTCCTCAGGTTAAAGTTACAAGGAATGTCACGTCTTCTTTTCCGCACAAGTCGTGTCCATTCTCGCTAATTCTTTAGACACACTTGGCTTTTCTGTACTACCATAATCGGCTTCCTCGTGGTTTCCCGATCCGTTTGTCCTATCGGAGCACTTTGTCGGGCTTGTTTCTTCAAGGTGTTTTGAGCTAGGAGCCGTTTTTCTGATGTCAACTCCGGACGCGGGCATGTAAGGGATGTGAAGCTTTCAAAGTCCCTTCAGTGCGATCCATGCACATCAGTCGACTACTGTGCGCGCCTCTGCCGGAGCAGGCCGCAATGCGGGGGACTTCAAACGATCTCCAGCTTCAACCGATCCCTGTCGCATCGGTGGACAAAGTCATCTTCCTTGCTTGTCTGTCAATTTCGATCTGAGGCGACAACATTCTTTGCAGCTGGCAGTCAGTAAAATCACGACGGTTCCATGCGACTCGGGTGACTCTCCGTTCAAAGTGGTGGAGAAGGCGAGTTTCTATTTTCTGTTTCGATTGTTCCCTGTCTCGACTCCCCCTGTCGCCTTCGCTCTTCTACAGGAGTCAGACGCGCAGACCGGCACGAGTGGATGCTATTCCGTTCTGATACCCGACACGTACAATGCAGTTGTGGGTAGAGTCTTTCCACTGTCCTTGTAGGAGTTGACAGCGGCGTACAGCTGGACGACAGCTACGGCGATTCAAAGTCGAGTCAGGAAGAGGGGTCTACGAAGACGGCTCGGTGTGGGTTTTGCAAGAGGCGCGGACACTATAGCAGGACATGCCCCATTTCCCTGACATCAACGCCTGTTGTTACCCTGCAAAGGCGAAGGTGGACTTGCCAACATGTGCCGTACAATTTAAAGGTCTGTGTCTCCGTCTCAATGCAGGGAGCACGACTGACGTCCAAGTTACATAGAACCTCACGTCAGGATAGTGAGGTGTACGAACTGCAGGCGGCGAGGCCACTACTATAGGACATGTCCGGAACCTCCCAACACAAAACCAAATACTCCGCGTGTCTCATGGCGGGGTCGTGGTCGGTGCAGCATATGTAGAGGAGAAGGCCACAACCGCACGTCCTGCCCCAATCGCCGTTCGAGACGCGAGTCGCAGCCCGACAAGGCGGATGAAAGTGACTTCAAGAAATCGAACTGAAGTTCGAAATTGTACTTCCCATCAGTTGAATATACGTGAACGGTGAATCGACAGCAGTCCGTTGACCGGGTCTCCTCGCTCTAGCTGTTGCGCTCCCTCCTTTCACCGCTCGAAGTAGACGGAGGTGTCAGCGCGTTTCACTGACACAGAGCCTCTTTATTTCATGCCGAGCGGCGTTCGCACGAATCGGCGCCTTGAGCTGACGGCGTCAGGAAGTTTGCTGAAGTGCTGGAAGATTTTTTTCTTCTTGCCATTGCCTTCGCGCGTCGTTTCCTGCCATGCCTGTATATTTAGATAACCGTGTTCGTTCGTATGCGAAGCCCGGATGTCTCGGCATTCTCAAAGGTCCTTCCACTAGTTTTTAATATGTATGCTCGCACAAGTTCGGTTTGAATATACCCAAGACTGTCTGTGTCGACGGACACGTAGACAACCAGTCTTTTTCTTTTCTTAGGCGTGTTCGGGTCTTGTGCTGGCGCGAGAAGTAGTGGTAGGGTACTTGCTAGGCGTGCTCCGTGTCAGTATTGGAAGTGGCGAGGCGTCGTAGGTTCAATGGATCGGCGTCGCATGGTCGATTCACGGCGACTGGAGGCCTATGCCCGAATGGCGATTCCACTTCTATTCGATGCGTTCAAATACTGAAGCCTAGCGATCATTCAGACGAGTCCGAGCAGAAGTCATTGCATTGTGATGTATGTTTAAGGCCAGAAGTTACTGAACACGCCGCCGACAAACCACGGACAATAGTGAACGACCACTCTACATGCTTGCCGTTTACGTCCGTGGCGGTTCTCATCGGTTTGCCTTCGACGCAGTGATATGTGATCCACTCGCCGGGAATGCGGACTTTCCTCTGCATGGCTGTCTCTAGAAGACACTCGTCAAGAACTCTGTATATTTGCAGGCTCGCCTGAGCGTCAAGGGCGGCGTCTGATTGTAAGGTCAATAAAGGTGCAAAGCTTCTAGGAGGAGGTGAAGACATTACAGCGGAATAGCTTCTGAACGTCTCGGCCTCCCGCGGTGTCGGTCAACCCGAGATGCCAATCGGCCCTTTGGTCGGTTTTGTCCATGGAGCGGTGAAGGATGTCCTCGACGCATCGCTGCATAGATAAAGGGTGGGAGACTGCCCGATAGTGGACGGGAAAGGCAATGCGTGACATGTGGCCCACATCGCGGAAGCTGCGGGCATTGACGTGCAGTGCCGTCCAGAGCACTTGAGCGTCGGAGTTTAAGCCCGCGCCGCATTTTATGATCGACGGGTCCTCCAGGATTCTGCGTAAATCGTCCGGGCAGGCTGTAAAGGGTTAGCTGGGGCTTGATCGGTTGTGTGCTCGTACTTTGCATTGCGGTCATGTCGAGCACATAGACACGCCGCTCGACCGCTATCTGTACCACGCAAAGCTTGGCCCTCGCGGGTTTGTTTGCCAATTCCTGGCTGCCTCGAGGGTCAGGTTTATAGATTTGCAGTTACAGACGCGTCGTTTACCTTGTATTCTGTGTCGAGGCCGACAACAGAGTGAGATTGGATGGAATCGAGGTGCTTGTTGGCCTCCTCAACGTCCGTGAGGAGGAATGCTTTGAAGGTCAGCTCCAGTGGAGCGAGCTAGAGGACGTCAGTCGTTGTTTGCAAGGACGTTGACGCTCACGTCTGTCGAGCCTAAATTGATACGAATGGCTGCGGAATCGGGGGCGAAGCGGGGTTCTTCTGAGGCCATGTTCAGTTCGCGAGCGAGGATGTGGTTTAGAGCAGAGTCCACGGAGTCGACGAAATGCACTCCAAAGATTTTATAAGCCAGGAACTGAATAGACCGCGCGAGAAGCGGCGAGGTTTTTTTTCTCGGTTTCTTTTGTCGCAGGTTCAAAGAAACTAAAATAGCATTGAATGAGTTCCAAATTCCGTAGAAGGTGCTTCATATTGAGTTGCCTCGGCGAACTTGGACTGCATTCATAGGGGTAATTGAGACGCGCCGCCAGTGTTTTTTTTTCCGCGTTACACACACTCGTTGGTTGCGAGGAACATGTTTGGACGAGATCCGAGGTGCGACGCCTGGAACCCTGGACGGGAATGGCTCCGTGTAGGGTCTGAAACTGGAAAGCAAAGGAAGTCAAGTAGCGAAGCGCATCTCCAAGACAAAGCGGACGTGCGTGGAAGTCTCCAAAAGCGGTCGAGACATTCCAAGGCGAGCAGAAAAAGTGTATTGCCTTAATGGAGGGTGAGGTGACGCCCGATTAGGCTACGCGATTTGCCGAGGTCATCCTTGCCTTTTCCGGTGAGATCTGACGAGCTGCAAAGCCCCGATCGTCAATCTGGAGCTTCGGGCCCGAACCTTAATGGTTTCCCTTATTGCGAGAAGAGAAGGTTTTCTGTACCGGGCCGGCGATGTCTCCTTGATCCTCCGACGTTATTCTGAAAAGAAGTTCTTCCTCCTTCAGTCACGTCCTTGTCGATCGCCGTACGGAAACATTCAGGGAGGTTGGGTCGTGGGCCATCAACCGCCATTGCACACGATCTTGACGTGCTGAAAGACCCGGGCAAACTGTTTTCAGGCAAGTTCGAGGTATAGCCGTCATCATAAAACAGCTGTTTGCGACGACTGCAGTCTTGGGAAAAGTAAAGTCTTGTATCGGAAGAACATCGTCAAGAAATTGAAGTCCAAGAAACAAGAGGGGAGGATAAAAAGGACCAGACCATATAGGGACAGGAGGTCTATCAGACTTACAGCAACCTTAAGAGTCGACAGCGGAGAGAGAAGAGCATGTTACCCAGAGATCTTCGATCCTAGACATGAAAAGAAGAAGAGCACAGCCTTAGCTCCAGGAAAGGAACTTTACCCCCGTGACTTTCTGTCAAAGCCTGAGAATCCCCGCGGCGGACGCGCGTCGGGGAGTGTAGCGGGCGGCAGTGCGGCGGCGTCGGCCTTGAAAGCAGCAGGTGAGTGCACTGGGTCAAACATTCGAAGGGTCCTGAGTGGCAAAGGCACGGGTCCCACAGCTCGTAGGTACGAAGCAACAATTACCTGGTCTCCACAATGGTGGGAATTCAGAGGAGGGATCACGTGCCCTACCATGTTTCCTCTTACATCAATGTATACCCAATTCGGTGGTAACCTCAGTCGACGCGTCTGTCTATCGCGGCCTGAAAACAGGGTACAGAAAAGGTTGTTGAGCTAATTGAAGGCCCCCGTTTGCGGCTATTGCCCATTTCATTGCTGCAGGTCCGATTGAGTCATTGAAGATGCCTTGAAGTCGGGCGCATAAAAAGCCAGGGAGATGACCGGCTGGTGATGGCGCTGGGATCCAGACTCTTGCGATTTGGTTAGTTTAACCTGCGGTATCGTTGTCGAGCCTGACATTGCACAGTTATGGCCGACGAAGAAGATATACCTTGGACTCGACAACTGCTGTTACTGGAGTCGAATGCCAGTTCGAAAAGAAAGAAGGTCGCCTCTGTGTTCCATGAGTGCACAGAGACCTCTGTTTTACGGCTCTAGTGTCCTCGCCAGCATTTTCGCGAAGTCAGCGAATTCCTGGACGGGAAGGAGAAACACCGTACAAGTCCGGCCGACGAAGAAGATAACGACAGTTCTGTTAGCGGCTCCTCCGATTCCGAAGCAGACGAAGAGGACACGGACAGTTCTGTTAGCGGCTCCTGCGATTCCGAAGCAGACTCTCGAGCCGAGTCGCTGGTCTCCTTTCTGCCTCGAAAGCCAGTGAGTCTTCGTCGTATAGCATGTAGCAATCGCTCACATCGTCTTCCAAGAAGCTGATTCCCTGCGTGTCCTTTCGTATACAGGAGACATCGACGACGACCTTCCCGAAGGTCCCGGCCTTCGAGCGCGTATCCGTGTTCGCCGAGCCGTGTCGCCCGACTACCCGCAATCGGGACACGCACGTCGATCCGGAAGTGTTGGAGCGGTCCGCTACCAGGTTGCTTGCAAGGTTCAAGCTCAGGTTCAGCGACGTCCGTCTCCTTCTCACTGCTGCGCGGTGCGCTATCGTCGGGCCGTCGATTATCTCTCTCGCCCGACCTGAACCTTGCGATGTCCCCTACCGAACTGGACATAGTGACCGGGAAAGGGAAAGCTCCAGCCGTAGCCGATTTTTTCATTCTAGCTGCGTGCTACAGAGTAGTGAAGGTGCCCGACGATTCGGATTACGATGAAGTCGAAGGCGTCGGATTTGGTCCCGTGTGGAGTCTTGCGCTGGGCGACAATCTCAAGATCAACATAATAGAGTCGATGACCGGACGAACCTCTTGACGCTGTCGTGCGATTCCATTTCACTTGTGTTGTTGCTGCTTGGCACGCAGATGGGATATGGCTTGCTTATCCCGAACTCCTCAAGGAGGCGCTAGTCATCACGACGCCTGCAGCTTATCCCATTGAGAGCGGCTTCGCGCGTCGGTTCTCCGTGTGGTCTGCACTGCGGAAGTACGTGGAAGTCGGATTCCCCGTTCACCTCAATGAGTATCCTCGTGCTCACGTTTGCGGTGAAAACGTGAACTGCCCTGCAACGCTGCGCTCCTCGGACGATGAAGGCTGCCGGTTCTTTCCTTTTTCCCGGAATGGCGATACACGGGTGAATCAGGCCTACCAGACCCGACGTGTTGGACAATGTGGCGGTTCTGGGTGTAGCGAAGGCATTTTGAGGAGGGACAGCGCGCCTGTGAATCTCGCCGTGTCTTCAGAGCGTGAGTACCCGAACGGTCAGAGGACACGAATTGATCGACTGTTTCAGGTACTGCATGGTTGAGGCAACTGAGGCGTACCTTTCGTCGGATGTAGGGCCTATGCCGTTCGGTGGCGCGCCGGGACTACATGTAACGAGTTCTGATAGTGAATGCAATACGATGTGCTCATCTTGTTGCAGCGTAAATCGTGCGATTTCGGGTTGCTTTGCATCACCTAGGGACCTCAACAATGCACTTGAGGATCCTCAAGAGTCAGAGACTGACTTCCATGGGAAGCCCGACTGCTTCAATAAGCTGCCCGACGACACAGTTACCGTACTACTGCTGCACTTGTTTGCATGCTTTACCATCAAGCCTGTGCTGTTCAAAGCAGATAGATCCAAGCACTGCGGAATATGTGTCCGTGGGAGGCGAGCTATACATGCAGACACCAGTTCTAGAACAAGGCCCATGTCCATTTCGACGCGTCTATCATAGAAAACGAGTTTTGTTCGGAAAAGAGCCGCCGGACGATGCTTGCTTGTTTGTGGACGGTTGAACCGCGTGATGTGTATGGCGCGTTTCTAGGCATGTCCTCGACGAAGCTCGGGATACGACCTTATCTGCACAGATATATTCTGGCGCATCTTAGTGTTGGGAAATAAGGAGAAAGTGGGTGAATTCCTACTAAAATGCATGCAACGCGACTCTCGAAATCGAAAGACTCTTGAGGCTCGATTTAATCATGCCTTCAAAGGAGCAAACGGTTTGCGCAATTATCGTCGCGTCAACTAGCTTGTATGTACGTGTCACCGAACGGGAAAATCCATCGACTTACATCCAGATCCTCGTTAGCCAACTCGCGGGTGCGGGCTTTTTGAGCATGTAGCCGTTCTCGTCCTGGGATCGTTCCACCTGGAGCTGAACCTGAAGCTGTGTCCTATAAAGGCTGTACTTGAAAAGCTGCAACGACTGGTTGCGACGTGGAGCTGACTGCGCCGTCTGTTCCGAATATGTCACATACTTGGAGCTAGCATGCTATGACAGGACAAGCGCTTCAGAAAACGGATTGTGGAAATGCCAGCGACTCCACACACGGACCGTATGCAGATGATTCACCCGCCAGTTGCTCTATAGGGCGATTCGCACCAAATGCGGGACAGGGTCTGTCTGCACTTTAGGAACCGAAGCTGCATGGAATTGCGAAGGCTGGTCGGTCTACAGGATTGAAGTGGCCCGTTCATCGTGTTTGCGGGTTTCAATTACGTGCTTACAGGTAGGCTGCGATGCCAGAAAGCAACTTGCGAAGTTTGTTTGTGACTCTGGGTAAGTACGTAGCTTGTTCTGCAGGCTGTCCTTCGCCGAAAGCGTCGAGCTGCCTTCTCCTGTTTGGAGTTGACTGCATATACTCTTTGCGTGAACTGGACATAGAGGTAGTCGGAATCCAGTTGGGACCCACGTTAGCATGCCTTTCAGAGAAGGAACCGTTCAAAAGTTAGACATAGGACGCAGGCGGCAGTGTCTGACCTGCTACGTAGCAAGGTATCCAGTCTCGCAGCGTGCACGGTAGCTTCGAATCGAATAGAGTGTCTTATTTCAAAGAGACGGAGTGTCGGAACCTATGGTGCACAGTCGCCGTTCATCAGCTTGGTGATATCGAAGCTGAGGGTTTATGACGCCTATAAGTTTTCGCTGGTCGTTCCCTGTTCGCGGGGCCGTTATAAGTCGCACTTTAAGAGAGCGAAGGTGCTTTATGGTATGGAGGCACTCAACCTTATGTAGTGAAGCGTACCGGACATGATTTTCGGTCACTTGGGCTCTTCTCAGACGCGGTCGAAAAATTGCAAGACCAGTGAAAGTGCGAGAACAAGTCAGACTTTATCCTTGAATCAGAACGGAGATACTGTCACAAGCCGTATTATCTATTCGGGACGCAAAGGCGCGATACCAACTACGAGTCTCTAGGCGAGGGTGAAATGCGTTGCTGTGTTGTCGCAGTCGTTGACTGATATCGCGTTTATCCGCAATGGACGGAATATTGTATGCGTAGCCGCTACAAGGACGGCGGAGCGGTGGACTGCAAATACAATCGAATAACCCCGCGCCAATTGTCGTCTATAACAGACAGATGAGTGTATGGCAAGGCCCTGTGAAGAAGCATTACCGTGGACGTCCGAACTCAAGCGGCGAGTGCGGACTCCGTTCGCTAGATGGCCTTGCGCACACCCGCCGCCTCCCATAGACCAACATACTGGTGCCGACGCGACCGATTCGGAGGAGTATCTCCACACTGGAAATGGGCTTATGGCACAGCCTGCGTCACAGCTCGTGCGCAGAGTCGCAGGGCAGCTCACGTCCACACCGCAGATGTGGGGACATGTGTGACCTTGGAGGGAAAGGACGTGCCCTGCCTGCATGCCACTGGCGCATGACTCGCCACATTTTTTCGATGCGCAGAGGTGGGAGAGGAGCGGAAAGTTGAGCGACGTAGCGTATGCGATCCCGCTAGCTGTGAGGTTCGCGTAGCCGATCCATAATTCGTTAGCAGTCCAAGCGTTGTATAGGCTTGTTATGGGGAGCGGGCTATCACATCGAGCGGGATTCGAAGTGTCACTTTCAAGTACGATTATCTTGCGCGAGACTGACGTCAGGATCCATACCGCGCAGACATTGAGGACAGCGACGTTGTCCTCTGAGTCGTGCGACGCAAGGGTATACTGAGAGGCTAAAAGCCAAGAACCGCGCTACTACCCCGCCCCACACGCTTTCGGTACTACGAGTTCGAGACGAGTCACTTCGAGGCAGTCTTCAGCCGTTCTCAGGAGCGCGTCTACTGCCAGTCCATAAAATGTGGCGCCGGTGGCGGTCTGCATCATTTTGACGTCCTCGTAGAGGGAGGGAAAAACTGGCTAGCAGTTTGGCGGCGGCAGACTGTAGAGATTCGGCGGCGAGCGCTGCAGGCGTAGTTCGACGGTTTGTGCAAAACGACATCTGTCGGCGTAAGGGAGATAGCCAACAACACGCAGACCCAGTTCAGGGGGGAAATCGGAAAAGCCTTGAAAAACATTGTAAGAGGGCGAGATCAGACGTGCATGCACTCGCCTGTCGCATTGGCAATATTCGAGATGCCATTCCAGTCGCCGCCGTTTTCTACGCTGTTTTCCTGGCCGGGCAGTCCACTGCTTGCAACTGCTACGGAGTCGAGGTCCGTGTCTTCTCTTCCATGTCGTCGAGTAAACTGGAGAAAGGAGCTGACCACCTTGAACAGTTCAGCGGACTCGGTGGAGATGAAAAACAATCGCTGCATTGTCATGGAGGAAAGCAAGATGCGCTTCTGATGGTCGGCCCGCGTTAGACAGAAGAAATTGGGTCTGGGCATTCAATTGAGACATCCTGTCACGGACTAACACTAAAAGTGAGGTGAGACGAACTGGAGGCAAAATTTTAGTAGGTTAAGCATACCACTGTCAAGCATGGCGTAGAACAGGAGACGGTAGGAAAGCGATCAGCCTGAAAACGGTTGGCTTTATAAGGAGCCCGCGTTGGATATTGTTCGAGGTGAAGCGACATGATAGGTTGACGACAACTTCGACTGTATGCAGAGTTTGGAGCGGTGCGTGCCAGTGGCCCGTGAGACGTAAGCTCGTCGCAATTAGGCAAGTGCCATATTTAGCGACTTCCATTTTGGGAGTTACGAGTATTTTAAGTAGTCGTTCTTTTCGTTTTTCAGGATGAGGAAGTCGAGATTTTGATTGCATCAGTGTCCGCATTTTAGATTGTAAGGAAAACGCGTTTTTCTCCCACGATTTTGATGATGCATCTGTTCGCATCTGATTTGAGATCCAGGAGCCGGAAACCCGAACCGCTCTCATGCGAGCTGGTCGACGCGCAAGCGGCGACCGGAGCGAGCGTTGATATAAGATAAGTCAAAGTTCCCATCAGAACAAGCTAGAATGATTCCTGGTTCAAGATGCTTTGAGTATAGTAGATTGAGCTTCCAAGTGACAAGTTGTTCAAAAGTTGTTGGCGAGTTTTGGGCGAGTTAGTGTATACTTGAGCTTCTATTCAAGATGCCTCTGCGGATAGAAAATTTCGAGAAAACAGTCTGGATCTGTCACTCACTTCAGTTGAAATTATTGCATAAGTAAATCTTCGACGCGTTATAACTTATTCGGGGCACGGCCCGACACAGAAGAACCTAAAGTAGAATATTGAGCACCACTAATACAGCTACTAACTGCTTACTTCGTGTGGACAGTTATTTTACTACATTTTTATGCCATCTGACATATCTCACAACCGTCACAAAGGAACTTAGGAAGGTGGGAAACGCAAGGAAAACGCACGAGCTAACTCTGACCATGTGATCGTGTCTGTGACTGTAACGTGTGACTCAGCTCCCCTGCTCCTTTTCCCTCAATTTTCCCTACACCTTCAAGTCCTCGCTGTCGCCCGCAGGGCTCAGGCAGTATCTTTGCACTGTCGAATACTTCAAGTTCTGATCCTAAACAACTCAACTGTGCTCTGCTCCCAGCTCTTTCGGCCAACCTCTGCCTTCTCGCCGCACGGCCCGCAAGCCAGTGGCACTGTCTGGCAGGCGGCGTACGGTCAACCTGCAGGTGGCATTACGACTTCCTCAATGTTCTCAGACAGCCTTGCTTCAACGACGGGGGGGAAGAGAGGGAAATGCCCGCAGCCTATCTATTTTCCTCTCTAACCGATTGCTAACCTCTGCAAAGCTCAGCACGCCGACATCGGCACTCAATCCCGACTTCGACCTTCAGGCTTCGCTAGCACCAGTCAATGTGGTGCATAGCTACCTACAGGCTTTGTCACAAGAGTCAGGAAACTTTGCACCTGAGGAGCGTAAACTCGAAGGGTCCGTCGCTCCTGGCTCTCTTTCTTTCTGCTCGCTAATTCATGCATCATGTCGGGCAGTCGCCCCCAGGTGACACCGGTCTCTCTACCTCAGTCCCACCCCCATTTCTTCAATGGCGCCGACCACGACACCGACACCCAGGCCGCCATGGCACCTTCCGCCCGTTTCTACACTGTGTCCTCTCTGTCCAGACATCACGACTCGTTGTATCCTCCTTTCGATGTACCACCATCGTAAGCGTGTCAACTCCCGTCGACTTCGCACGGATTGCGCGCCCCAAGTGCCGACCTGCTACTGATGTGCGCCGCCACCGACTCCATGGCGACATAGTAGACGCTAGACTGACCCTACTCATACACAACTCTCTACCACCGGCTCTCTCGCCCTCCCTCCATACCTTTTCCGAGTCGAACGCCTTGATCCGCCGCCGCCGCAGCACTACCTACGACTCGACTACCTTACTATAAAACATTTGTCGTTCGGGATAGATTCCGGCTCGGTATTACAATCACATACTTGGTATTTTGTGACCTGTACCTGTATTGATTATATTTACCTACTCTCCAAGCTGCCCAAATCGCTGTGCTAAGTTCTTCAATGGGTCGTGGTCGTTCGAAAAATCATTTACTATAAAAGTTATGGGTTTGAGCTCCGTAAGAGCCTAGTCCCCACAGCGAATCAGTGCTGAAACAAAAACCAAAAAAAAGTGCGAGTTCTGCCGCACACAGTGGCGGCCCACTTACCGCATGTGAAGTGTGGACAAAGTTTGTAGGCACGTGCCATGTCTAGTAATTTCCTCCTTTGGTCCCTTCGTCTCCGCTTGCGAGCTTTCACTTCTCTTTACAGGTATCTGCGAAACACGTCCTTTCCTGTGCACGCGAAGTGAGATGCCTGTTACCGGAGAAGAGCGACATGGCGAAGGATCGGCGGGTCTCGGTGCCTTGGTCTAAAAGGGAAACCTCTCGCTTAGGGATCGTAGCGGACTGAGAAGAGTTCTGCCCACGGCGAGTCCTACAGCATACGCACAGGGTCCCAAGCGGACATACTTTCTTGGCAAAGCCATGTAGGAACCAGAGTAAGGCTCGACGCAGAACAGGTTCAGTTAAATAGCAGGCCTCGCGAGCTTGCGTTGCCTGGTATAGCACGTCCCGCAAAAGTTCGGAATTGGAGATGAAATTTGTCTTCGACTTGCGGAAAGCGTGTGCGTCGTACAAGTAATCTTGGACGACTTGAACAGTGGAGAACAACATCGTATCGACACGTGCCCTCCCCGCGGCCGGCAAACACTCAGTCAGATGCATCTACGTTCCTCCGCAAAATCGACCGCTGGTCGACGCCGACCTGGACTCTGGGCCGGAGTACATCGAGTACCTGCTTAAACTTGATCGCCAACGACTTTCAGTCCAGCTCAATGCGGTGGCCCGGGCGAGTCGGTGCTGTTGGCGGAGGCTGTCATCAACTCTGGTGACGTCGACTTTGTAATTAACCACCTAAGGTGTTAAAGTCTTTCTGGAGCGTCGAACATGACTGTCGGCAATTCATCTTAGAGGCTCGCCGCTTCCTTCAAAGTGGAAGAAAAGGCTTTGGGCCTTGTATTGGTTGAACAATTCGGTAAACACGGTGCGAAACCATTCAAGTACTTATTAGACCTCAAACTGACCCTTTGCCTTTTTGCTAGGACCTTTCCCGTTGCGAACCGCGAGTCTTGTGCTACGGCGCGTACCCTGCAAAGCATTGAGAACAGGTCTTTTGCTTTTTGTGACCGATCTCGTTCTCTTGGTGTTGGGGGTGGGAAGAGATGACGGTCGGATTTTCGCCTGTCTATCAACGTCCTAGGCGTCGAGTCGGACAGTATGTCATCGCTGGAGGATGTCATTGCGTCGACGGATGAAGCAGGTTCCTCTTCCGAGGAGGCGAATTGTGTGCGGAGGGAGTGGTTGGCGAGGAACGCTCCTTGACGATGTCAGTGTCCATGTCAATCACAGTCGCGTCGGGGAACGGAGAGTGAACGCGTGAGTCTACTTCCATGTCGGAGGAGTGCACGGCAGTGACAGGGTCTGTAGGTGCGCCCGAATCGCCTTCCTGGACTTGCAGCACTCTCATGTGACGCTCAAGCAACTCATAGGACTGAAGGAAGGTGCTATCAGCCCGTTTCAAGCACGGGAGTGCATTCTCAACCTTTTTCCCTTCGTATTCAGGTTCCTCACGGAGGTGGAACGACGCCTGAATCAAGACCCCATTCCCCGACAGAGATCGGGATCGGTTCGGACCAGGAAGGACGGGTAACTGTCTCTCCTTCCCCAATGCTGCGGTATATGTGACATGGAGCGTCGCCTCGGTGGTCTGTGTGTATTTCCAAGTAAGTTCCGCACCGCCCGGTCGAGTACTGGACTTCTGTTGCAGAAAAGGCCGTTTCGTGGAGCTGGGGACTGTCAGTTAGGGTCTACGAGTGGTCAGAAGAAGCATGTACTTGAAGACAACGTGCACCGCAAGCTACTGGCCTACCGACCGCCTCTATTTGCCTGGCGAACAAGGCCTTGGTACTGCCCTGAGGGTCCGTTCCCGAACCGAGGATAAAGGTGCGGTGGGGATGCTGGAGCCTCTGTACAACATGAGCGACGAATACTTTATCTGACATGTTCAACCTCACAGGTTCTTGTTCTATCCGGCCAAATAGGAAGAAGATGCAAGGATCGACCAAGCCGTCTACTGTAAAAGACAGTTGGCTCGTCCATGACGTCGCAATAGGTCGAGTTCGGGCGGTGGAAGTCTATACCGTATGCCAAGCGAGCGAGGGCTGTGACCTGAGGGTCCTCCAGGAATCGGCCGATTTGATCAAGCGTAAGTCGGTCTGCAGTCCACGGAGGGAAAGGGCAACTGAGAGCGGGGGGGCATGACGGAAGGCAATTATCCGGACCAGACGTAAACTGCAGCTTTATGCACTGCAACGGAGACCAAAGGATGTGCGAGAACTGTTCCCGACACGCTCGTCGGTGGGTCCAAATTAACGGCAAGGAAGGAATACGCGCGATGCAAGGTGAAGACTCCCCAAGATAGTAGGATCCACCAGATACAGTTACTTAACACATATGGCAAGGGACAGCATAACCGCAAACGACCCACGGGTTCCATTAAGTATGTTTCCGTTTTAGCTGTCGTCGCGTTTACGACACGTCCCTCCGTGGCAGGGTGCACTTTGACATAAGGAGCCTTTTACGGACTTCGAGGCGGTGCGGTGGCTGAGCGTTCGACCCATTTCTGACGAAGCGCGCGGACAGGAGGACGGCCATAAAAGACGTCGGAAGCAGGGATGGCTCGCAAGTTGTTCTACTTGCAGGCTTGGTCATGAGCAGTTTCTCGCCGAGCATTTCCACTGGCATTCCGCCAATGAGTTGGTATAAGATATCGCAGACGAGGAAGTCGCTTTTTCTGAATTTATGGTACGTGACAGACCAAAGCATTCGTTCAGCTCATAACAAGAGTAGGAGGGCGCGAAATCTGTGCACGCCATTCTCATCCCGGACGGGCCTGTCATATCACAGATGGTGTGGGTTAGAGTCCCTTTTCTGGGAGACGTGCGGCAAGCTCGGACCGCTGCGCAAGTAAATGCAGAGTTGTGGTTCGACGCGACAAGAGGAAGCGGAGAAGCTTGGGTCGATCTGGAGGGGGCGGGTATTCGACTTCAATTTCAAGTCGAAGAAGGAAGATCGCGAATGCCAGTACTCCTTCACAGTCGTTGTTGCGCCTCAGCAATGCGACTGGGAGTGATGTCCATCCCGTCAATTACCACATAATGAAAACAGTGGACGGTCTCGACCGGACCTGGAGAGGAAATGTTTTGGTTTTCAAGCGTGGCAAGTCCCGAAACAGGCCTTTCGTGGACATACAACCGGCGGATGTACTGGCTCTCGAATGGGTCATTCCCAAGTTAGTTGCACCTCAATTTGGGAGCTGACCGCTGACTTACTTGACAGGGGTATTTCTCGAAACGATCTCGCCCAACTTCGAAAGAGACGACGTGGACAAGTAGGCTTGTTATGGTTAATGTTGTGAGCACGTAACGCAGCGAGATGAATAAAAGGCGCTTTCTTTTAGGTGTCGTTTCATACAATGCCTAAGCACTGCCCAGCCCTGAAAACTCGAGTACAGCCGTACCGCAAAACAAAACACCTTCCTCCTCATGACTTTTGGAGTCACTCCGACATCGTCCTATACATGCTGCGCTTTCTCGCTCTTATCGAGATTCTCCGCTTCTTGCACATCGACAGAGCGTGCAGCACGTATGCTAAGTATATATCTCAAGTCCAGACCCTATAGAGATACATGTCCCCTTTTTTCACCGGACGCCCAGGCTTCGTTCCTCCGTCTGACGAACATGGCCATAGTTTTTTGTTCGAGGGCCTTTTTCGAGTGTTAGAGGGAACACACAGCTGGATCGTAGGGTCAGTTGCGTTGGCTGTCGCGTCCACTCTGTCCGATGTGCCGCGTCCCGACAACTTGAACGTGATAAGCCACTACGAGAACTTCGATGCTTGGGAAACCTTTATGACCAAGGAGTCTGGGTTTGTGTTGGAGGATCGCAGTTGGAGTGCAGGGCCATATCTTTCCACTGGAGGGTGGAGACTGATATTCCGTCATACTTCCATGCCGGTACGTGTTGAGCTGAACAGCAATATCAGCGAGGTTCTGGTCTTAAGTCTTTGCAGGGATCGGCGGTGACAATTACCCTTTCCTTGCAACGCAATCTTGGCCCCCTCTTCTTTGCGTCCCCGAACACGGACCAGATGATTGCTATTGGGGCGTCTGAAATCGTCACTCCGGTCCTGAAAAATGTGCAGAACAACAACACATACAAGGCTGGAGAAAGCAGATGCATGCGGCGCTATATTTCGACCCGTTGTATCGCGGTTTTTTCCGCACAACGTCTCGATTTCCAGGCGCAATCACCCTCCAGATTTCTACTACAGGTTGGGACAGAGCGTGCGAGATGTCTTGTCCAGGCCGTTGGAGGTCTGTGCACGAACTGAAAGGTTTCGCGCACATCAAGTGGGGTGGAATGGGAAACGTCGGTCAGGACATCGATCCGTCTCTTTCACTAATGGCGAAGAGCAGTCTTTCATTTCGCTTTGGTGCACGTTGCAGGAATCCGAACTGCTCAAATTCACCGCTTTATACGGAGTAGAAAGGACATGTACGAGAATTAGGCACAGAATGTCGGATCACGGTGAAGTTTGGAGTAGATACGAGGGGGAGGCTAATAATGATTGAGTGTTCTTCTTATCGCAGAGAGGGAGGGAGAGGAGACATAGGCGGTGGCTGTCCTTCAAGTTCACCATTCTTTGCACCCTGGTTCTGCTTTTTCTCCTTCAGTTATCCAGGTCCTTCAAATCAGTGACACAGAAAGTCATCGGCACACGTGATAAACGCTCGCTGCCGATTGAATTAAATTTGAATCTCCGCACTTGCTCGCAGCGACCGGCAGGCCGGAGAATGCAGCCAACAGTTACTTTGGGGCGAACTTCTGGAAGGCAAGACAGTATCTGCAACATCCAATCCGCGACTTCTTTGCACGACACGCGACAGATTCGAAGGTCCCGCAAATTCCGCCACAATTCAGCCGCAACGTGAAAGTCAAGTACAAGCGCAAAGGACGTTCTGTTAGGTGACTTTGTTGCCAGCCAAAGTGTTCGCAAGGGAGGGATCGAAAAGTCTTTGGTCTTCTGGGTCCGTGAAATGATCTGGACGTGGATACTGAGAATCAAAGTGCGAGGCGTCCGTTGAAGAGGACGAAGTAGCTATGTGGAGACCAGATCGGACCAGCAGGAGGTGGGCCGGTATAGCAACTCTTTGCAAGTCAAAAGCAGGACGGTGCAGTGGAAGCGGACCTCGAACTCGCTGAGCGTTTCGGTCACGACTAGCACGTGTCTTAATGTCGTCTCCCTTCTAGGAGGACCTGAACGGGCAGCTCCTGGAACACGCACGCTTCTCGTACGAAGACGCGCGGTTATTTGCTGATGCAAGGAGTGCATCTCGTTGACACGCAAACACAAAGTACTTGACCATCGAAGGCACTGTCAAGAAGCGCACACAAATTATCAAAGAATCGAAGATGCGCGTTGCACTGAGTTTGGATGCTAGCCACGAGCAGGCAAAATTCTTCACTGCAGAGACGAAAACTGTGAGGGTGCGAAGTCGGAGGCAAGTCGACGGAAGGACCGACGTAGAGAGTTCAATGCATAGGCGGGTGAGCAGTCAGTGACATCGCAGCGCGATCGTTTCTTAAATTTCTTCTCCTTGTGGCGAACTGAAAGCGCGTCTACGTGAAGAGAACATTTCGCGTCTGGCGTGGGTACGGCTGGCCATCGAAGGAAACATCGCAGGTAGGAGGAGCCCATCAAAGCAAATCCGGTCGCGCACCAACAGGTCGTGTCCTCTCTCACAGGTGCTACAAGTTGAAGAGAGCGCCTCTCACGTCCAAGATCAGACGATACGGTCAAGGCGAAAAGCTTCGATGCAACGTCAGGAAGGGACAGCGAGGCGCGTTGTCTGTCTACGAAGGCGAGACCCCAGTGTCTTTTCCTTGTGATCGATGTAGACGACGCGCAAGCCACGAGCGAGACAAGGTACGGCGAGCGACCATTGACGGACGAAAAAAGTGCGTGGAAAGACACCGCTCGCTTAAATTTCTGACGTAGAGAATCTGTATTCATAACTTATTCTACATTGTAGGTGCGACCTGACATGACGTGTGGCCAAACATAAGGAGGGATACGAGTACGGGAAGTCGGTGCCTCTACGTCGTTTTCCGCTATTGCGCGCGCTAATTCCCTTTCAAAGAGCTCATCTTGGATGGGATTCTCGGTTATCTCTCCACGACAGAGAGGACATGTGCCAGCGCGTTCCATCGCTCTAGCCATGCAAGCATCGCAGAAGACGTGCACGCACAAGAGTCTACCGAAGTGAGAATTCGTGTCTGCACGCGCAGCGGCATGCAACTCACACGACAGGAAGGTTGAATGTTTCCCAACATATTGAGCAAGTGAAAAGTTCGGCAATGTCGTGCTCTGGGTCGCCGCCGTATTCGATGTAGTCGGGGGGGGGGGGGAGAGGAGGAAGGCGCGCGTTCCTGAGAATCGCATTCGTGGCACCCTCAGCTGTGTCGCCGTGGACGGGACTATTTTCGGCTGAAGAGTGCACTTCAATTGATGGTAGTGCATGCCATACGTCAACGTCGATTGCAAGGTGCGATCTGGTGCCGCTATCCTTTGTGAAGCGGCGATAATTTTCGAACGGATCGGTTTGCAAAGCGTGGGAGGGGCTGGGGTCAACCCCTGGCACAGGAGTAGCTGTGGTTCGCAGACCACGAGCGAAAGTGTCTTTAATGGACGACTGGTATAGACGGGCTCGGGGGAAGTCCATGGCGAGCAGCGCATTCACTGAAGCCTTTATGCAGCACTGCTTGAAGGTACCTACCGGTTATGGTCTCTTTCGCCGAGTCGATTGCTCAAGTTGGACCGGAGAAACCGCATAAGAGTCGATGCCTTATTCGTCAGTGCGTCGCAACGAGCTCGTCGCTCGACCTCATTTGTAGAACATACAAGTCAAGGCCACGGACCCGAAACAAGAGAAACATTTGGCGAGAACATTGGATTATGACCAAAAAAGGAAATAAACAGCCGATCTCGTCCTTAAGTGGCCTCTCGAAGTAACTTTTTTGGCAACGTTTGCTGGCAAGAAGAGTAGCGATGCGCCAGCTTGCGTAACTCTCTCTTCATGACCATTTCTGGCTCAAGTCGCTTATTTTAGAGTGAAACAAAGATCACTTTCCTGCTTGCCGTACCACCACAGTATATAACTGTAGGGTCCAGGACTGCAGGTTCGCCATTGCTTCGTACCACTTGGCTTCCTCTTGAATGGACGTTGACATACACAATAGAACATCACGCTCAGAACGCGTCGACTTTTCGAGCTACTCTGCCGCGCAGTTACTGGGCGTCCTCTCGCATATTGGGGCAGTGAATATTACGCTGGAAGAAAAGATATCCTTGGAGTTGCCGGTTGGGCAAAGGGCCGTGAGCGCTGGAAGACGCTTCGCGCCGCTGTCCCAACCGCACCTAACACGCTACCGCCGGTCATTCCGCTTATAATTGTAGGCTCGTTTGAAGCACAAGCTTTGTCGGAGGGCGGAGCGCTGGCGGTGCAAACCGCGAAGTGCTGAAGGCGAAAAGGTGGGGTTTAGTGGGGCCCTGCGGTAAGTAACTTCAGCGTCGAACACGTTTGGTGTGCTTGATCAGTTCATACAGACGACGAGGGCTTCGAAGGAGTGCAGGAGGAGTGCCTGAGGGGAGTGGAGGCCATCATCAGCGCCATGGCAGAAGGAAAACCCGTTGTAAACGGGTGGGACTTTTTCGACGGACAGAAATGTTTGAGGGTCGGAGGACGTGTTTGGTTGGATGAAGGCGAGGAGCCCAACGGTGAGGTTCAGTGTTGTCCTTGTTGCAAGACACTTACGGACAGCAGGTGCGGTCACTCTAGACGATTTGAAGATATCCAATCCGGATGTGCTCAACCGTTTCCGTACGGCTCTGTCGAACAACTCTCGTCTGAGAGATTACGTGGCGTTCGACGCCAGGGGTCAGCGCATACCGTTCTGCCTTCTGAGGAGTTCGCTGTCCGGTGCCATTGTGATGGTCACCGTGTCGCCCAGTGCCATTTCGATTACAAAGAGATCAATGGCGTGTCCACTCCAGCAATCTCGTTGGCTTGTAAGTGTTATTGTTTCCGCGCACGTTCTGAATTTAAATGAAGACAGTGGAAGTCATGGAGGTTCAGGTGCTACGCGCACCGCTGAAGGCAGCGCGGGACCTCGTCCATCCGGCACAGTCTTCCATTGCCAGGATTTTGGGTACAAACCCAGTGCAAACGCAACCTCCGGTGAACGGGTGGAAATTCATGCAGTACCAGGGTCCTCAGGTAGTTACTACGAAGTCAATTTTTGAGCGAGAATTCATATCACGCTCCATGAACAGAACAAAGTCCATAAAGGTGGATTCGTGGCGACGCCGAACACACCTAACGATCCCAGCCGGTCATTAAGTAAGCTACCGGAGCGCGTGTTACAAACGCCTCCTCTCGGTCACGGACAGTCTCTGGTAGGTTTTTCAATTCACGAGTGGTTGGTACTCAACGCAGACAGTTCGGCCTCCAACCGGCGTCGAGTTCGCCCGACTTCACCTTCGATAACGTCACGCAGCAGGACATGGCGTTGGCAAGCCGGGGAAAGGAGCTGCCCACTGCCTCCAGTCAGGGACAAGGGCGGCACAGTCCTGGCAAGGTAAGCCGACTTAGATGGCCATCCATACTAAAGAGAGGTGTTTACGGACGAAGCAGGCGAGGAGGGGGGGAGGGAGACCGTTGAACGGCGCACACGCACGTAGTACTGTTGGCGGGAGCACTAGACTAGGACCGAAGGCCGACTCCGAGCGAGCCTTCGAATGTCCTTCAACTAGAGGACAACGCGGGGCACCGCATGCAGGCAGCGGTCGAAATGCATATGCCGGCTCCTCGCTCTCCAGTTAAAACCCCAAACAATCATGTAAATTTAAACATGTTATGCGCACTTGCCATCTCATATTCAGCAGACGGGCAACTTTTCGCAGTCTGATTTGTACGATCAAAGGCCACAGTCTCGCGGATCGTTGCACGCCATGTTGCTGCAAGGAGACGCGTCGGCGATTGGGTTCGGGAACGGGAACGAAACGGTATCTGTCGGCGACAGACAACAGGTGCTTGCGATCTTCCATCGACACGGATCTTCGTCGGAGACTGACGCGTGTCAGATATCTGGAGACCGAGACGGTCGTGTCGAAGTTGCGCGCACTCGAGTATACAAAGACGGCCAACACCCAGGCTCTCCTTTCCGGGACACAGCAACATAGGTAACGGTATCATCAGAGCGCCGAGTAGCCGACATGCAGAGGTCGGTGTGGTGCAGTATTTTGTGCCGCGAGTACTGAGAAGAGGTTCACTCAGTTGAAATCACCTTCGTTTGCAAGTGGAACAGCCACTTCTCGACCTGCAACTCGCCTTCATCAAAACACCTATCAGGTCCCTGCGAATCAGCGGCACCGCGACGTGTTTTCCGTAGATTTTTCAAGGGACATCACCAGGCCGTCCAGCCAAGTACCGGAGGAGGTGCGTTTCCGGTAGGGTAGTGACCTATACGAAAATTGACAGTAGGATGTCGTCAGGCAACCTCCATTTCCACGGGCTTGCATGGGCGAAGGGCCTCAACGCCATTTACTCCTATGCAGCGAAGCTTGGACGGGACGGCGAACGATCAGGCCTATCGCCGTACAAAGTTAGGCAATGTTTCTCGTGACGTGGACGGATATGAAAGACAGGGTCGAGGTGCGTTTTCGTCGCAGAGTCCGTTTGTGCAAGTGCCGAAAGGACGGGTCTGTTAGATGGATGCGGGCTTGCTGCAGAGGAATGCTGTTAGGCCTCCGAGCAGGATTAGAGATAACGCTGGAATTGCCGTTCACAGCACAGGCCAGAGTGTTCAGTCGATGGAGACTGCAGCGAACATCACTCGACCTCAAAGTCGTGTCACGCGTCATTCAAAGCGAGGGCACGGCGAGGCTGGGACAATGAGATCTCAGTCAGGTGCTGCAGCGGGCGATAAAGTGAGTAATTGGTCAACAGAGCTGAACGACGTTAACAACGAGTTCGCACAGGTCAGTGCACGCCAGGAAGATGGGCACCGATCCGCCCGTGAAGGTGCGCGTGAAGACGGGAAGTTCTATGTGCGGCGAATGCGGAAACAATACCAGTCGTCTACCGAGCAGAAGAGGCAGGTTGTTCAAGTTTATGCCATACAGGACAATAACGAGGAACATATTTAGAAGACCGTACCTCCGTTAGGTATTCCGGGAACAGGACAGGTTATGTCAGCGACTGGCGAATCCAACAAAGTGAGTGATTGTCCGGTAGAGCAGACTGGTTGCAGAGCGATAACGTCGACTTCATTGCAAGAGCGAGCTGCTCCAGGGCTGGCCCCACACCGCTCACTTGAGCGAAAGCGAGAAAGAGAGACTTCGAAGCGGACCATCGAACAGGTATGTCTGTTAAATTCATGTCTATGCAGAGCATTAACAACGGAACGTGTTTAGGTGGGCCTACATGAAATGCCACTTTGGGAACAGAACTTTTTGTCTCAGCAATGAATGCGTACAACGAGGTAAGGAATTCCATGCACGTAGCTTCGTGCTATGTCGGTACCAGTGACATTCTTTCTCTTTAGAGGAACTCGTTGAATCCCCAAGGCAATGACTATTTGTCGACAGGCGAGTCGATATACAGCAAGGAGTCGAACGATGCGACGGTGAAAAGAGGCACAATGCATGACAGTGGGGCGTACGTAGTGGCCCCGAACGACGTAAAGTTTATGTTACCCGCGATCGGGACACTGATTGATTCTACTCCATGTTTGTAGCTTCAACGCGGCGAGGCATCCACACACAGCCATACGAGCACGACCGTCGGATCTGGGGACTCTTCGGACACCGCATCGGTTAACGCGCGAACTCCCGGTCTGTCAGACGCGGAGTTAAACTCGATGGCCTCTGTTTACGCGCCGTATACGTATCCGACTCATTATTTCAGTCCCACGGATGGAAGGGCGGCGGAGGTCCCTGCATTCATGGAGAATGCAATGAACTTGAGTCGGAGCAGCGATCCTTACGGGGCATTATGGGATATAGACTTCACAGGCCCTTTGTCTGTTTCCTTGCAGGACGTTCAAGTCACGGACATTTGAAGGCTGACGGTCACATCGGAAGTTATGCAGCCGATGGTGTCGCCACAGACTACTCGTCCGGTGACACTATCTACTCATCCAGCAGCAACTCCGAGGACGCATACAAACTCGGAAGCGCGGGGTCTTCCTCTGGTTTTGAAGGAAGCCAGAGCACCAGTGAGTCAAGTTGGGGGAGTGCCGGTAAGCAACGACAGCCTCTGCCGTCGTCGAGACAGTGAAGGACTAACTGGACCGTAGATCACAGCGACGACAGCATGTCGAAAGTGGTGCCGCTAGAGACGCGTAAGCGAAGGGCATCGATGTCATACGAAGAGGCGGAGACGGAAGCGAAAAGACAGAGACTCAATTGATGGAAAGTAACGAAGTATGCGCGTAGTCAGTTGAAGTGATAGAATGCGCGTTTGGTCAGCGAATTGTGTGTGAGGACGAGAATTTGTAAGAGAGCAAATAAACAGCGGATACGGTGCCAACGCGTAGTACTTATCGGGAGCGAAGATAAACGGGTTGCAATCCTTTCGACGAAAACTACACTCAGTGCGCGTGACTAGCCTGGCAGAGTTTATACTGGCATAAGTTCGATGGTCCGTATGGCTTGGGTTGCCATGAAGTGTTCTATAGCTAGTCGCGCTGCATGGGGTAGACTCCATTCAAAGCCCGTGGCATGACCAAGAGGATCATCCCATTTGGATGAAAACTCTGGCTCCCACTCCTGTATGGTACGTTCAGCACGCCACCTTCTCTCCTGGGCTTGGGGGTAAAGGAAAGAAACTGCAATTTATTTTCGAAGCGTGTTCTAATCATTTGCATCACTGTCACTTCGGAACCGATTTCGTCCATAGCGCTCGCTTGAGTTCTCGAGTACCCGCCCTCAGATAATCTCAAGAAGCGAAGATTTGGAATCAAGGAGAGGTCGCACAACTCCCGGAAGAACAATTCGTTGACACACTCTGTGTGACAGGTACCGAGATCAGTCGAAGGAGAGAGGGACAGGATCGGAGGTGGGAAAGCAGGACGGATAAGGAGTAGGGGACCGGAAGGGAAATTTCCAAAGTCTGGAGGAGCGGGCAACGAGGAAGGAATTCCTCTAGGTCCTGGTGAAATCGATGGCTAGCTTCCGTGACGTGCAAGGTCCTGTCCGAGCTTCCTGAAAGGTGCAACTCAGTTAGGTAGGGCAATCGATTCCTTGAAATGTCGTGGACCCGGAGATCCACTTCCAAGGAACTATGTATTCAAAGCACGACAGACTAAGCAATTCGACGCGATCCGCACCGATCGGCAAGAAAACTCCTCCCAAAGAGAGTTTGGTGAGGGACGAGAGACGCTGTAAATGCGATGCGGGAGCATCCCATCAGCGCGAGCCGTGTTGAGTTCGGCGTAGACAGTCAAAGAAGACCAAGAGATATGGAGTCGGCGGTCAGGTTCGAAAGTCTGAATCAAAGTCAAGGACTGCATTTCAGATTCGATGTGGATTTCAGGTTGGAGATTGCTTTCCTCCAAATGCGTGGCCCAGTGGGGCAGGCCTTCTGTGGAAGGGTAACGTCCTGTATTCCATGGAGGTCCGACGACGTAAAGATTGGCGATGTCAGGAAGGGGCGCAGTTTGATGAAAGAAAGATCGTGCCAGGTAGCCGGACGGAGAATAGAAATCGTGAAGAGCTAGGTTCCGAATGCGAGGAATGGGTGCATCCTGAAGCGGTTGGCGAAAGATAGTCACCAGGAGCTTCTCGTTCAGTTGCGACCGTTCGGTGGGCATAATGACGTCGACAATGCCGGAAGCCGTGATATACTGAAGTTTTTTCGACTTCTTGTCAAGAGAATCACCTGCACCAGATGCAGAGGATTCCAAAGAGAGGCAGCTGCGGAGTTGGTCAGCATCTGTCTCCAGTGCCTGCAGACCTGACTCAAGTCGATTAAGGACACGACAGGCCATTCGTTTTCGTGACCGTATGCCCAAGTAAAGATGTGAATCCATATCTCCAATGGAATACGAGAAATGGGATGTAACGCAGATTCTGTGCCTGTAACAATAAGTTTTGCCCATCCTAGCTTCATTTTCGCTAGGAGCAAGTCTCTTTCCATTTTTTGGACCTGCTGTTCGTAGGCAGATACTGCAGCTTCGCCTATGGGCATCCATTTGCGAATACGGGCTTCCAGGACGGATACATGTGGGTTTCGAGATTCATGCGCGGCTTGAATGAGAAGTGGGGACGAGTTCGATGTGAATCGCATGGTTTGAGACGACGTTTCCGTGATAGGGCGTTCCATGGGATACTCGAAACACGGTGAGTTCATATGGAGACTAAGAAGGTCAGGAGCACTGAAGTAACTGGACTAGCTGTAAAGGCAGACGCACCGGACGAGATTCCAGTTTGTTTGAAGCTGTTCCGAAGTGAAGGACAAGTGTCTGGAAAAAGTCAGGGAGCACACATGCGGTTACGGTGTCGACAGACGGTGGATGTTCCATCTCTTCGTCGCGAGAGTTGGGTTCAGCGCCCTGAGACATGACCGTCTGTGAGTTTGAAGAGTTGAAACGAAGAAATTAGCAAGCGGAGACAATGTAAGACGCGTGTCGGGGTACTATGCCAGTAATGGTGGACGCGTGAACTTAATTTAGATAGAGTGTTAGGTAAGGCGAGCTTCGAACCAAGCTTCGAACGATCCGTTATTACCGGTATGTTTATTTATTACTGACGAGACCAAGAGGAAGAAGTCATTGCAAGTCTGAAGAACTTCGCTGTAGTGAGGAGGAGAAAAGGACGCGCGTGACTCTGAAACGATGTTTGTACGTGTTTGTTCCTGGCAGACAGGGAATATCGACCTGCCTGGCTCGCTCTAATGTTTGTACGTGTTTGTTCCTGGCAGACAGGGAATATCGACCTGCCTGGCTCGCTCTAATGTTTGTACGTGTTTGTTCCTGGCAGACAGGGAATATCGACCGGTTGATAATCCGATCAGCTGGGTCGTTATTTGCCCACAGCCACATGTTATTTGCCACTTTCGCATCATTTTCTCCTCTTCACTGGCTTGCGGGTGTTCCAAGTACTCAAAATTCCTGGAGGTCCACTATGAACATACAACTCTAACTCTATCAAGTTAATTCCCTGGAAGCAGAGTCATACATGGCTAGGCAGGAAAATGGCAAGTAACACGGGCGCTTGGCAAATAACATGATGCATCAATTGCCGCTCCTTTGTCTCCTTTGTCGTCTCTTGGTCGCGCTCCGGGCGCAATCTCTGCTCAGCTTGGACTGTCCATCGTGCTAGAACTATCTCTGGCTCTTTCAAGGCTGCTTTGAAGCACAACCATATGTCAAGAGCAGTCTGGACTGAGGACTCAGACTCAGCTCCTTTGTTACTCCGCATGAAAACACGGGCGGCCAAAAGGCTCGAAAGATTCAGACATCGCGCTCACCACCATGCCGGCGACATAGAACACATGACAGAGAGGAATTGCACTCAGAGCTTCTGTTTCAAACACTTGGAAAGAATTTATTTCGAATTCATTGATTTCGGGACCACCAACTACATTCTCTTGACTGTGTAATTCCTCTGGTGTGTGTCCTGTTTCCATTGTACCATTGCTAAACATGATGACCGGCTCTTAACATGCCAGATATTCAAGATTGAAGAGCCAGCACACATAGGTATGCATTTGACTTGACGTTTCAATTTCGCTCGGGGGTTACTAGTCGCCGCATCCCCGCGGCCCCCGTTGCACATCAAAGGCGACTTACTTTTGTCAGTAACGGCCACAGCGCTCAGCTCAGTTGAGCCGGCGCTGCTGGGTTGTGTTCTTTCGGTGTTGCGCTCTGGGCCTCATACACAACTCTCATAGACCGGTTTTGTTGGCTAGCTGTTATCTTGGTATTTACTTACCCTAGATCGGACCATGTATCTGCTTGTTTCAATGAATGACCACTACTACAATATTCAAATTCCGTTATAATCCTCGAATCATTTCACGGTTCATTGCCGAATCTTAACGTGTCAAGAATGGTTTCGAATGGATTGTCTTGGAAGCATGCAAGTCTGAATAAACCTACCAATGCAGGAGAAGTCTCCTTGAGCATCGAGAAATCCCTCCTTTCTCTCCCTTCTTTCTTTCTTTTTTCGTGTTTTTCTGTCACGAGACCCAGTACATTGAAAAAAAAACCTATCGACCTGCCTGACTTGCTCTAATGTTTGTACGTGTTTGTTCCTGGCAGACAGGGAATATCGACCTGCCTGACTCGCTCTAATGTTTGTACGTGTTTGTTCCTGGCAGACAGGGAATATCGACCTGCTTGGCTCGCTCTAATGTTTGTACATGTTTGGTTTCGACCCAATTTAGCAGACATGCATCTCGCACCCGATTTGACTCCTTCTGGCCTGACCTGTTCTGGCAGTCAGCCTTTCTGGGCAACAGCTCTTGCCTGTTTTGGCATGCAGCCTTGTTTGGGACTGCTCTGTTTTGGCAATAGCCTTTCTGGCAACAGCTCTTGCCTGTTTTGGCATGCAGCCTTGTTTTGGACTGCTCTGTTTTGGCAATTAGCCCTTCTGGGCAGTGTGTTTTGCCTGTTTTGGTAGAGAAACTGTTTGTGGTTGTTTGTTTTTGGCAGGTTTCGGGCGTCGAATTGTCACCTGAAAGGACCTTACTAAAGCAAGGTCATCAATGAATGCTCAGTTGGCCAAGGAAATTGGTTTAACTTGGAATACAAATATAGTCTGTGAGATGGTTGCTGCAAATAGCCAGATTCAGTCCACTTTGGGCTTGGCTATAAATGTGCCGTTTAATTTTGAAGGGATAGTGATGCACCTTCAAGTTCATATTATTGATGAAGTGCCTTATGAAGTTCTTTTGGGACGCCCCTTCGAAATTTTGTCAGAAGCTGTGTTTGCGAGCAAGAGAACCGGCGAAGTCGAGATCACAATTACGGATCCGCGCACAGGGAACAAAAATACCTTTGCAACCTCTCAGAGGGGGGTCAAGATAGATCGAGACACAGGAAAGCCAGTCCAGGCAGCTCCCGCGGAGACCAAACCGGATTTTTGCAAGTCTTCGAGGAACTCAAAGATGGGGGAGAAGTAATGGCCGCGTTTGAGTACAACGACCATGGGGAGTTGGTGTGCACAGGATATGGTTTACCGAAAGACGGGGATGTTGTTACGCAGGATGACAGGACGATGGCATATTTATTGGCGTCTAGAGACGCATTTGCAGGAGATGAGAATGCCAGTGTATTGTTAAATCAATACGCGGGACAGGTAGAGAAAGATAAAGGCACAGATGTCTTCTTGTTCACGGAATCTGGAAGCCCGGGAAGCCGAGAAAATCGAACCGTGGAAAGCATGCACCTAATCCGGGTGATAGCTCGGCTAAGTCTGCGTTTGCCTACATGGAGCGAGATTCCCGCGTGAATGATGATAAAGATAGTTCCGCGGAGGCGGCGGACCGTGCGCCGAAAGTGAACCGTAGAAAGCGAAAATACAAGAAGAAAAAGAAGAAGAAGAAGTCTAAGAAGACTTCGGAGGCAGAGGGAGCTAAGACAGTCCCTGCTGCGAAGGGGAAGCTGAATTTTGAAGTACCGGTGCCGGAAGTACCAAGAGAGCAATTTATTTTTGGAAATTTGGGCATCTCTATGGGAAAACAGCGAGTATTTGCTACTAAGAAGTACAAACCGGTCGCGGAAAAGATTAAGCCTATCCTTGGAAAAGTGGATGAGAAGTTCAGGATTGTGCGAATATCACGGGGGACCCTTTGAAGGATATGCCGAAAATAGAAACGGATATCCTGAGATTCACCCAGTAGGAAGATATACCGCGGAGCGAATGGAGGCATTTGAAAAGACTCATAACACTGGGTTCTTATTGCCTGAAGAGATGAAGTTGCTTCATCATTTTATGATGTTGCATAACGAGCATTTCGCCTGGGAAGAGGATGAGCGTGGGCAATTCAAGCATGAATATTTCCCGCCCGTTTGA
>JAWWNJ010000340.1:0-46786 GCA_037176885.1 Favolaschia claudopus
GATGAATAACATCGTAGACATGATGATGAGAAGTAAGGATATGAAGGAGAACACCAGAAAGAGGGGTTTAGACTCTCTCCGGACGCTGATCCATCCCTACGACAAAGGTCAGATCCGTCGACGTCGAAAGTGAAAGATCACGCACTAAGACCAGCCACGGAATCACAAGCTGCACATGAAAAGTGGCTCATTCAACACGATAAGCAAATTGCCGCAAGATGGCACGTACCACCGCGGTGACAATGAGTTCAGCAAGATACAAAAAGAAATGCTCAGCGAGATCGCGAACGGCCCCAACGGCGATTTTGTCCATCCACAGTGCCTGGAAAGGCTTGAGCTTCGTGGTGCATTTCTTTCAGAACAATGACCCACCGTCTGTCCAAGTGTGAAAAAGCCTGCAAGCTGCAGGACAACCGACAACAAGAGCACAAGCTACGGCGAATGGTTGGCAACAGACGAGAACGAAGAGGAAGGTCGTAATACCTTGTACACTCGATTGACCTCCGGAGAAGCGCCTACCCTACTGAAACTTTGGAGAGCGTACACCTGACATGGAAGGGCTTTCAAAAATAGATCGGACGCCGATAGGGAGGAGAGCGCACTCTGAACAGTTTGTAGGTCAGCCCGCCCATGAGTACCAAGAGCACGGCGTTGAAGACAAGGCTTATAATCTGCGGAAACATGAGATCGAAGGATGAGATGGAAGTCGCAAACTTGCCTCGTGAGACGTGTTGTGCGTCCACCAGTCTCCCAGAGGGTCAAAGCCGCGGCATTTCCCCGTCTCCACGACGTGTAAATAAGTATCATACAGATTGGACGTCCCCTTGACTCGGAAGCCAGACCAGCCAGCAGCGAGCGCGCGAGCCGCCAGACCGGCAAATAGATGCGGCAGGCTTTCATTGAGCAGCTGTTGAGTGAAGCATGGGATTAGTCATTTGAAAACTTTTAGGGGAGGAACATACCGTCGCTACTGAGAGTGTCAATAGCCAGACGTTATAGACAAGGACGCCGAGGTCCTCACGACGCTATCAATGCAAAACACCTGAGTTTCTGAAACGCGGAATGGGAGAATGTGGTCCGTACAGCGTCCTGTAAACTGAAAGATAGGATAAGACACCGAGAGTGAGCGCGCTGTGGCGAGACCTACACGTCCTGGAGCCACATAAGGGAGAGGGCACATCCCGGAAGGTCATCTGGGGCGTCTTGTCTCTCGTCGAACGACAGAAGATCGCGGACCTTTGTGGAGACGTTATTAGATCTTGCAGTTGGCCGACATAGGGGTCACATACATGCATGTGCGAATGCGTGTTCCTCACAAGGGTCTTGCAGTTAGCCCCCTCCTGCCCAGGGAGTCCGTGGCATAGCTAGCCAGTAAAGTGAGGCTCGATGTTTCAGAGAAACAAAGCACTTACCACGACGTCGCCACTCTGCAAATACGACATTCCGGCTGAAGTGGAGATGTTGGCCTGTAACTCGATGAAAATCCTGTATCCAACGCAATGCTTTTATCTATGTACCTGTTGGAGAAATCCAGCCACTGCGGTTGCGCCCTCGGTATTGCTGGCATATGTCCCTAACTGCAAGCCGACAAGGACGAAGCAACTCGTAAGAGCGATGAAAAAGTAAAGAGTGGTGTAGCGAGTGAGAGTGATTCTCGCATACTGCCCGGCGTTAGCTGTGCTTTCAGCGATGAACGAGCTGGTCTTACGATCAGCTTCACTCTAGAGATCCAGAGGACATGCTTCATCCACTCCCTCGTCTTCTGGTTAACCATTGAAGCAAGGTGAATAACGATCCTGCCGCCACAGAAGAAAAGAGGGAACCAGCCACGGAAAGTATGAGTCCGCAGAACTCAGCGAGTGGAAAGAACAAGTGAAGACCGTGGCGTGCACCAACCAGCAACGAGTTGTATATATCCCGGCCAGCCGAGAAGCGAATGGTTACCGTTACGCAGGTCTTTATATGATCTTCGACACCGAAACTCTCAACTCCCCATCGTTCAACCAGCTCGACGCTGGCTCTCCCACAAGGCTAGGTGAACGTACACAACGTCGGAGGATCTGAGAGGAAGTTTTGCCGAGCTCTCCGCCGGGCGTAAATGAATTTCTTGGTGTTCAGAATGGCCAAGTACACCACCATTTTATTCAAATGTCAAAATAATGTCCGAGGTGTGATGTCCTCGGAACCATGATTTGCGAGCTCCAACAGCTCTCAATTTCGAAATGTCCTCAGAAGCGTGGTTGGGACAGTCTGTGGATGGTTGAAGGACATCCTAGAAGGTTGTTCAAATCTTAAGATATATACTGGAATCTTAAGCTCGTCTGATTCAACAAGTACTGTATTTGGAGTAGCTATATCCCCCAATAAACTCCTTGTGACTTAGTATTGAATGCACAATGTATTCCAAGGAAGTTCATGAAGTTCCTCGAGCGGACGCAACCTTTTGCTGCTGGATTTGGCGTCGAACTCGAGAAAACGATGAAGTCCCCACATCGCATCATGACGTGGCATCATTCAATGGTGATGTTTGTCATTACGGTCTCCGCTGCCACGTCACTCTCTTGTCTTCTTCCCTCATCCCCCCTCCAAACTCCTCGTCTTTCACGACACCCCAGAAGGAAGCTCGAAGCCTCTGACACTGTCATCTCTCCTCAACATCCCTTCAAGCTTCAATCTTCAAGCCTCTTCAAGTCCGTTGTGGCACGAAGATCTCTCCACCTCAGGCAAGAGTCGCAAGTCCGCAAGATCCAAGAACCTCACTGTGCAAGGCTGAGACTGCAAGACAACGGTCGCAAGAGTCCAAGGCCGCAAGCTGAAAACTTCTCAAGAGTGTAACCCATGCAAACCTTCATCAAAGTCCTTGCCGTCGTCCTCCCCAAGCCTCTCTCATCAACACGCTTCGGCCCTCTCCCCACCTCTCTTTCTCTCCATCTTCCGGAAAATTATCATTTACTTCCTCTCCCTCCTCTTCTCCTCTCCCTCCTAGAATCATTTGTGTAGCCACTCAATGTATACTTTTGTTGCTTGCAATACCATTTTTTTATTTGTATTTTGATCGAATTTAAGAAGCAATTCAAATATTATTTATGGCAAGCGCCGTCAGCAAACTGGCTCTAATGTCCTGGAGAGCTTCAGCGCAGAATGTCCCCAGGACATCATCGCCGACGGATTGTCTGGGAATCGATGTTTCGGTCTCCAGGGAATGTTTCGGAGATGTCAGCTAACAGCATCTGTCAAAACGTCCTCCGGAGGTCCGGAACAAACGGTGGTGTACAACGGCTACGAAAGCCGAGGTGGGCCAAGACAATTCTGGCCAATCGCGGCCGATTCCGATCACTCGCTCGTCAAGGCCAAGTGATCGCATCAAAGTTTCACAGAAACCGTAACACTCTCCCACGGTTCAAGAACACCGTTGAAAATTTAAAATGGTTGAACCCACAATGCATTACACAATGCCGGGTCAGCGTATATTTTGAGCGTTTTCGCGTCTCTAAAAACCAATGTTTCTTTCGACAACAACGCTTCGAAATGATACAGCAATTGAAATCCTCTTCTCTAATTTCTACTAGTTGCCTCAGCAAACGATATGAGTGCATACCTGGAATCGCAACACAATATCGGTAACAGTGGTCAGAAATTGCTATTCATAACGATGGGAAAGGTTACCTGCCGTCCACTCTCCACTTCGACCCTTCCTTGTCAAGTTTCTCGGCGATCTCCCGTTCAACGCCGACAACCACATCAGCCTTATTTGTGCGCAAGCTGAGAAGAGGGAAAGACCCCGCCAGAGGTCCTAAGGCGGTTGAAAATGGTGTCCACGCCGGCCATTTCACGTCGCCAGTGAGTCTACGGATACATCAGATTCGCTATCGAACATCGACATTGCTTGAAGAACGCATACTTGCGATAACTGAATGCAACCAAGGTCAGATCCATCCACCCAAATAAATACTGGAACCTACTTCAAATCACCCTGACGGAAGATATTCAGCGAAATACGAGGACGACTATAGAATGGGCAATACCTTGAAGATAACAAGATCACTTCCTTTGAGACCTTCATACAAATCGGAGGCAAGGACCTCCATATTCCAGTACGGTGCCGGAGAGGTCCAAAATCCAGCTAATCGTTGCGCTTCCTCTGACTTATCTCCCAAAGGTGTTGCAGTGGGCACCGAGAGCGAGAAAACACCGTCGTTTATATACTTCTCCCAGCGCTTGATCATGACTTGAAGATGGTCCAAGTTCATCCCGTCGGAGGGCGGAAGAAACGCAGGATCAAGCAACGATTGAATTGTTTCCGCAAAGTCGCTCGGAGTTACCTTCAAGTTTGTTGAGTCGTATCCAAATACAATTAAGAGGGTCGCGATCATTGCATACATCGGAGACGAACCAAGGAAACAACTTTGGGCTGCGCAATTTGAAGTTAGGGAAATTCAGTGCGCACATAGAGTTCAGGACATACTGGAAAACCACGCTCGACACATGCGGCGTGTAAGTCACCAAAAAATCGGCTAACACCAGGTCGGTGAACAGCTATCCCTGCGCTCGAAATCAAGTTTCAACAAGTTGGTAATTTTACCTCAAAACCAGCTGAAAGCCGTCAGGTACCATACGGAGAATTCGAGTTCAAAAGGCCACACCATTGTCGAGTACGAAATCAATCCTCCCACCGGACAACGACTTAACATGACTCCAAACTTTCTCTTGATCGTCCCGCAATATAAACTCCGCTCGTGCCGCTTGAGCATCCTTGCCTACAGTTTGCAGGTGTTCAATATCCGAAGACGATAGGTGTGTCAAAAGCGAGAGATCAGTAGCGTTCCCCCTTCAAAATAAAAGCAAGCAGCTGTAAAGACCGTCCTTGAACGAAGAAAGAGAATTACCATAGACACATCTGAATCATCTCCTTGAACAACACACCAAGGCTGTCGGAATTGGTGTCGATTTTTACATGCTCCTCTTGAAGTTCATGCATCGTGGTTCCGATTTCTGCAAAAAATATGTTACGTTGAAGAAAGGGCAACGATCCATCACCGATACGAACGATAGATAGCTTTTCCAGATTGCCTGAAAGTCTCGGCCTTCTGCGATGCAAAAGGATCGAACGAGACCCATTGCGTGGTTTGAGCGAAATACGATCGAAGGAGTCTGTACCTAGATGCGCAACGATATCAGATTTGACAAGAGAAAAATATTGTGAGTGACGAACAAGTAGCACCTGTGATCAGAGAACGGCCGTGAGTCGGTGTGCGGTTAATATTGTTCAAACTTACTCTGCATAAAGCCACGGCGCCGTAAACCATGTATTTTTCGCTTCGCCAGCAAGACGATTCAACTCGGAATTGTACGTCTCAGCAGGCTCTCCATCATCCAAAATCGGTCTGGTACCCGTGTATTTCTGAGAAGGTTGAAAGCAGGATTAAACATGGGCACACGCACTCCATAACATAATCTCTTCCCATCTCGTATTTCAGTCGACTGATCTACAACAGAGTCCAGACCACGCGAACCCGCAAAGACGGCGCGAAGCAATTCGCTTGCTTACCTTCCCAATAATCCCCTTCGCTTCTTCTATCTTCAGATTCAACAACTCCTTCCGAGTCAACTCCGCCTCAGCTTCCGGGGCAGTCATTTCGAGATACAGGTCATGGCTCAGGCGGTGCATTCGGTCGATAACCCTGAGCAAAGCAGAAGTCCAGTAAATCCCAGTAGCCACCCCAAGGAAAGAGAGAGCTATGTACCCTGTAATGATAACTGGCCAGCGGTGAACCACGGTGGTGTATCTGCCACCACATGGAATGCCGTTGCGGAAGAGTGAAAAACCTATCGATCGGGCGAGGCTCACGAGAATCCATTGGGATCCGTTGGATCGTAGGGCGGATATGGCGCAGTGAACATGTTTAATGGTGAGACGCGTCGAGTAGGCCACTGGGCCAGCAACGAGATGCTCGGTGTTGGGAAAGACGAGAGTCGGATCAATCGGGCCATTGCCGTGATGATCTCCAAAATTGAACCAATGTTCAACTTTCAATTTTCGATTCTCTGATACTGAATTTGCGAGCTTGGGGATATGGGCTCCAATAGCTTCAATACTGAGCTCTACAAACGCCCGGTGTATAGTGCAGAGAAATAAACAGCCAACGTTGCGACGATTAAGATGATAAATAGGTGAGGGGCGAACTAAACGCGGAGGCCCAGCCAGGTAGCTTGTTCGGCCTACCAGCATACCGAGCATCGTCCCTTTGATCGTCGTTTTCAGATGTTGTATACCTCTAGGAATTGCCTGTGCAGTGACAAGTCCGAAATTACTGTAACGTTGTCGAATTCATCAGTATTTCTCCTTTAAGTTGTTGGCATTCTTCGTCATCAAATGTCGAAAAGTCTAAGTGCCGGGGAATATCCCTTCCTGCCCAACCACATCTGCTCCGGGAAGAAGCCAGCGGAAAGTGATACTCAGGCGTAGCCCACGCCGAACCACCCGGGACTCATCTCCGTCTGCGACGAGGTCCGATGTTCTTTTGTCGATGCCGTGCGTCCACGCGTACCGCGCGTCTCCGGAGAGAACAATGATACTCCGCTCGGGTAGAAACAAGTGCACTGTTCCAGCGTCCGCCGCCGTCTCTACGGGAGCAAAGTCCATGACACAGCTGCTGCCAAAACTGACGCCGACGATCCCGTCGCCGAACCGTTTGAGCAAGTCGACATGCGGTACGATTCCTTCACCCGGCTGATAGAGATTCAAGATCGCTTGTCGAGCAGTGGCTGGGTTGTGAGGAAACAGGAGATCATAGGTTTCCGCAGGTAATGAGGGTTTTAAGAGCGAGGATACAGTAGACAGAAGGGTTGCCAAGACTGGGGGCAGCCCGCTCGATGACTCGGAGGGAGAAGTGGGAGAGCCCGAGCCAACGCCGAAGAGCATGATTTGGTTCACACCCCGGCGGTTGAAGTAGTTTTCGAAGCAGTAACGTACGACGTCGTTGGCCAGCTCGGAAGACACGAGCACAGAAGGGTCGTAGAAAAGCCCTGGAATCGGAGGTGCTTCAGTTAGAGCGGGTGATGGTCCACCAGAAGAGGATTCAAAGCAGGGTGAACTAGGCGATGTGTCGTCGAACAAAGAGTTCGGGGAATCTCCAGGCGACTCGCAGTACGATTCGACTTCGGTGACGATTTTGAGTGCATTACTGGGACTCGCTGTGCTCTCCGTACGCAGATATAGATCTTTCAGCGGGCCCTCCTCATGGGAACTTGAAGCCAGATCCTGCTGTGACGACTGGGCCATAACTTGTCGCTATCAAAGACGGCCGCAATACAACTTTCTAGTCATGCATACCAGCCTATCGTCCGCAAGAAGGTGAAGAAATTGGCGAGAATGCCTCAAGGCAGGTGGTAAAGGTTGACGTTGAAGTTTGAGGAAGGAATCGCTTGCCGAGCTAACCAAATAAGCCACGCATCAACACTTGACACATGTTTTCCCGAACTTGGTTCAAATACGGTGCATTGCCATTTGACGTTTCTACCCCACCTCGCTTATCTTCTCCCTGGGTCTCAACATGGCGACTCAAAGAAATAAACAAGCAAGGGCAGCTTGAGGTTGCAGATTTCGGGCTACCATTTTTATTCGAGTTCAAAGTCATGAGTCAGCGGGGAAGTATTGATATTTAAGCAGATCCAACTGAACTGACCTGGTTGCGATCTGCTATGATCTCTACTTCCAGGACTCTCGACTTTTTCCAGGGAATCAAATCATAACCTCACCTAGACCCCACTGCTCTATGATAGATTTATACGATAAGATAGAGCGTAGTGCTGACGGTTTTCTATTAAGAATTGGATCAGATTCACCGTATACTATAGGTGTGAGTATATCCTGAATTTACTTAACGTTGGATCCCGGGAGACATACAGGTTTACGGCGCCCTGTAGGAACTCGCAGTTGGAGGGAGTGGCTTTGTGTAAATTTTAAGCACGCCAGAGTAATCTCTTTTTCTAAAAATGAGGCGGAAGCTCATTTTGGTCAAACTTTCACAAAACTTCCTAATCTGGACGCTGGCGTTGAGTATCGGCTTCCGGTCCGGCACCATCTCTCATCACCGGCTATCACGATGGCCGAGCCGATCTCTCAGTCTCTTCTGTTTTTCAACTTGCAACTTGTCCTGGCACAGAGGACTGTGGGCTACGCTCATCATGCCCATTGCAGGGAACGTCAGCTCTTCAACCAAAGAGAGATTCTCAAATCTCCCCACTCTATACAATCTCAATCGTTCCCAAAAGCCCGGCTTTGGCGACTCCATTCTCCGCGACCTGGTCGTTACGCATGCCTCGGTGGATAATAAGGCGGAAGAGCCCTCGAAGCAAGAAGGCAGAGTGGTTTGCGAGATAGTTGTAACGGAGGGTTTGTGGCCCGTTCTTTTGCCGCAACTCAAGTCCGGTGTATGATGGCCCGTCGTCAGACATGCTTAACGGCGGAGGCAACATCCATGGAGGATGCTCAGCTTTTCTTATCGACGTGTGCGTTATCTCTGATACTACTTGCGATGGCTGAAGTGTGCGCTGCGTGTCTACAGATGCTCGACGTTATGTTTATTAGCGTTCAAGCCGGAGGTCCACACCGTTTCTCAGTCTCTGAACATTGTATACCACTCTCCAGCTACACTGTAGGTTCCCACAAACTCGAGATTGTCCGTATGTCAAATCTCTGTCCCTCCAGTGGTGAGAAATTGCGCATCGTCAATACAACGATGACTGTAGGTGCTCGAGCCATGTCCGCCAGAACTGAGGTGCGTATATACTTGGTGCTTCCCTCTGTGTATTTTGACGGCGAGATTTCTTCAGATCTGGAATGCCACTAAGCACCGTCTTGTCGCGTCTGGGATACATATCAAGATGCAACCTTCTGAAGCCAAGCTCTAAATATTCTACTCAATTTCTATAATTTACAGTTGGCCCGTTGCAATAGACGTAGAAAGGTTCTCTCTTCAAAGCAGGGCTTCTGTTCTACTTCGGCGCTGAGGGCCAAAAACGCGACAGCAATATTTCGCGGAACCGTCGTTCGGCGCTACTCGGTCTTGAAGTTCGGCCGACCATATAATTGTTCCCGAAGCGCCACGTTGATCTTTCTCTCTTGCCTCTTCCCACCATGTCGATAATGTACAGACAATATAGTGGCGAAGAGGATCTTCCATATATCATGGATCTCGTGCAATCTGAGCTGAGCGAGCCATATGTTATCTACACCTTCCGTTACTTCCTCCACCAGTGGTACGTTCCAAGCGATCGTGCGAAATCTGTTGTTGTTCTGAACGCGCGACCGAAAGGCCACATCTTTCCTTCCTTGTATGTCATGTACTGTCGCTTAATGTTCTCGAAGCTGATGCGTCTGTCGTACAGGCGTACCCCAGCGATCCAGCGACTTCGACACCCATCGGAGTGATTGTGTGCAAGCAGAGTATGCATCGGGAGAGGGCGAACCGAGGTTATATCGCCATGCTGAGTGTGAGCAAGAACTGGCGGAAACGCGGGATAGGTCAGTCCGTCTCTCGCCTCTCTACCCTCTCCTCACCGTTGTCTTACAGATATGGAAAAACACCTTTGGTGCGATTTCTTTTTTTCCCCTTCTTATTATAGCTAGCACGCTCGTGAAGAACTCTCTTGAAGCTATGAAGGAAGACGGGGTTCAAGAGGTACAATTTTGCTTTCCTACTGTGTGTTTGTGCTGAAATCGCGTGTCTACCAGATTGTCCTGGAAACCGAATACGACAACAGCGCTGCGCTATCATTGTACGAGTCCCTCGGCTTCATTCGGGAGAAACGCCTCTATCGCTTCTACCTTAACGGTAAAGACGCCTTTCGCCTCGTCCTCACCGTGCCTCCGACGTACTCCGATGACGGCTCGGACAGGACTGGTTCGTCTCCGGACAGCATTCTGTCCGACATGTCAAGTGGTCGCCGTGCCATGTTTCGCGCCATAAGGGTGTCCGACGACTCAGACGACGAGGAATCCTCGCGTTAAGTCGGATCTTGTACTTCAAACTTTTTCGGGTCCTTTGTATTTGGTTTTTCCTTCATGACTGGCATTAATCGCTAGTGTATTGTATTATCATCAATGTTAACTTATGAGTGCGTTCTAATACACAACCCCACCTCAACCCTTCTTGCTTTCCACATAAGCCGATACCATCCACTAATGACAATTCAATCTTTTTTACTTCCCCCCCCCAGGACCGCGCAAAAGCTCGATCTTGTGACGACGTCTTTTGAACGAGGGGTGACTTCTTCCATAGTAAACCGCTCCTTCAAACAGCACCATCAGGCGCAACGTGGATGTCGAATTGATATCCAATGTACAATGCCAGAAGTGTTCAGGGCGGTGAGGTCGTTCTTTTGAAGTGTTGTCAGAATTGGGAATCACAGCGAAACCGAATGCAAGAAAACTTACCTCGACGTCGTCCACCGCAAAACCAATGCCGCTCTGTCCGACACCCTACCGTCCGCACGACAAAAACGCCTACCACCGCGCCCCTTCAGGGCGGCGAATCGGAGGCAGGGCCTGCTCCGCATCACTGGCAGCCTGCGCGGGCCTCTTTCGACTGGGCCCGATGTATGGTTTCGGCACAGCCGAATCCTTGTGTTTATTGTGCCGCGTGTTGGCATGCGTTATGGATTCGCGGAGAGCGGGTTCGTCGAACCCAGACCATTTCTTTTCCATTGAGGTGAGGTAGGCCGGTGGGTCGCTGAGCTTGCCAATCACGCGAGGGAGGGAGGATTTACGCGGCGCCTCGTCCTTATGAGCAGAAGACTTTTTGACCTGGATACAGAATAAGTATAGATCAAAGAAAGACATACGAAGAGAGACGGACAGATTTGTTTCCCGTATACGCAGGAGGAGGAGCCCGGATCGATTTCGGCTTGGGCTTCGTCTCCATCTCTATAATCATCATCTTCTCGACTGTCTGCGAGAACGAAAGTTTCTTCCTATTGGGCTACATTCCATTCAACATCAGTGAAAGAACAACGAACCAAGACATTCGAGACTTACATCCGACCTGCTAGGCAAGTCCACACTCCAAGCCTTACTGCTCTTCTGCGCATAATAACACAAGAGAAGGAACCCAGTTCCGAGTGAGATCGCCATGAGCACGATGGCCCAGACGGGTAGCTTGGGAGCGGCGGGGACGCCTTGGGTTAGAGGATCGACCCAGTTCGATGAGGTGGGCGTCGCGGCTGAGGGCGTCACGAGGAAGGTGGGCATTGGGAACGGGTCCCAGTAGAAAGGGTCGAATGAGGTGTAAGGACCAGTAGTCTCTTGAGGAGCGGGGGCAGGAGGCATGTTGTGGATGTAGAAGTAGGTGAGGGTAGGTGAAGATGTGTGGATGTAGGCTGAGTAGCGGAGTGAGGAAGTAAAGCGAAAAGCAGAGGTATTTATACCAAGAAAGGAAATAGGGGGTGAGACTTACTTCTTCGTGTCTTGGATTTTTTTCGGCGTCTTGCAGTGAGACGTTGCTCTAGATTGGTCGAGAGTGCAATCTAGGTTCTTTGTCTGACTTGCATCCGACGAGAATACGCCCGAAGACACCGAATCCACCGAAGACGACGAGACAAAAAACTTGACTATTTGAGTGATCGAGCTGAACTATAGTAGAGAGGAAGCCTAGTCAGCAGGAATCTAAATCAAATCGACACATTCCACTCACCATTTCGTGCCTATTTTGCTAGACGCTCTAAGATATGCGCCCAATATCGCCAGTCGGCTCCAACTTCGTCGATGTCGGGAAAAGTGAGACATGTGGATTTTTCTGGGAACTCTCTTCGCCTGAAACGGCCAATGCGAACGCATGTCCTTGGATCAAGTATCACTGAACCTTGAATATATGGCTGCGTGGTAGTGTAATGATCCAGGTGGCTGGCATCGTGCTATTGCATCACGCTGTTTGATTTTGGATGGGAACTCGAGAAACCACCAATCTGTGGCAATCTCACCCTTCTCGCATGAGTTCCAGTACTTAGCCCGTGTCTTGCTCGTTACATATGGTGCACAATACGTTCAATGGTAGAAGGGCTTCGCGGTATGCTCGTCCGGAGGTGAGGTTTCTGCGCAACGGGTGATTCGGTCTATTCAGCAAATACCGAAGCAGCTTCGCATTCCCACCAGCATGGTGATCGCAGAGGATTCTTCTAAGATTTTCGTTTCGTCGTGTCAATATGTGCTTCCTGAGGAGTGTTGCATTCAGTTCCGCGCGGAAGTTCCAGAGGAGTTGTTCACCACGTTGGCCAGCTGCTCTGCCAGTTTCCCCTCAACGAAAACGCGGTGAGGTGTCAGTGTCAATGCTATAGGTACCGATCGTTTACGCGCGGGAACGGTTCAACAGGGTTGAACGAGGCTGCGAAGACGCGACGACGAAGTGACGTTTTTTCAGCCATAGACTGCATTGTTTTTTCGATCGGGTTCCTGTCGTCGCGTTGTTGCGAAGTTACTTCCCCTTCCGCGTGAGAAAAAACCAAGATGATCGTAAAAATGCGAAGGAAGATAGTCTCGAGCCAGCTAGAGGATACAAGAGCCAGAGCACTCCGGTAATCGATGCTTCATGATGATCTGCAGCGAAAAACGGTTGTCAATGTTGAGATGTTGCATTGTTGATGTAGACGTTCCCATGGCCATGAGCTCATCGGAAAAACTCCACTTCCAAACTTAACGCGCGCTATCATCTCCGCGTCGTATCCGAGCCCTTCTTCGCCATCGAGGCCGACGTTGAAGCCGAAGAGGAAGGCAGAGAGAGGCAGAGGTTCAAGCGAACAGCTGGTTTCCCAATTTGGTGTGCTTGTTTACGACCATTCAGAAGTGATGCACTTTTTACTGACGTCCACAAACTTGCCTGAAGCCACGACCACTGACGACTTGAAATGTCACTATCTATCCAACAAAACTGGTATACTACAAGCAATGGCTCCGTTTTTATACCCTCTGGAACCGAAAACCAAGTCTTCTTCGTCGCCATCGTCCTCCAATTCTGGGTTATTTTCTAGCGATATATCGACATCTAATTCAATACCATCTGCATCTGACGGTCTAACTACATTCACCTCCACTTTCCCTACAACTATCACTCAGCCGACTACAACTTTCACGTCTCTAGCCGAGTCGGTTGTTATCACAGACGCCAGTGCGATCGCGACAACGACTGTGGCACCCCAGTCGAATCTTGACTCCAATCCCGTCTGTATCGGCTCAGGAACAGACGCGTCGTCAAACGGTCTTCTCGCGTCTATCATCATCCCCCAGTCTCATCGGGCTATTAATATGGGTGAGTGAGGAAGCTCGAGAACACGACCTTCGAGGCTCAGTTCCCTCCTAGTTGTTGTTCGCGATATTGCGTCCACGGTTCAGGCAGCTGTACGGATTGCGGAATGGTTTGTGGAACAAGGGTGCGCCTGCTTTGCTCGTTAAATCGGCCACAGGTCTCAAATATATTTCAGTTTACGACCCAAACCGCTCTCATCCTCTTTTTTCGCGTTCTTGCATCCGCCGGTCCCACTCGTACCCTCTGTATCCTCAGATGTATCCGACATGGGCAAATCCCCAGCTGGCGACGCCGAGCTCTTCCCCGCAGACGAACAACTCTCCCAACGCGCCCTCTGGATCGCCCTCCTCATCGCTCTCGGCTGGGCTCTACTCGGTCTCGGCGGTGCCCTCCCCTTATACATGGTCTCCACCCCATGTCTCGCCGACCTGCCCAACACCGCAACCTTCTCTGGCAGCTCTTCCACCCTCGAAGACCTCAGCCTGATGCGCCTCTTACGTGCCATCGACAGCGGCAAGTACAACGTGTCCACCACGAACTTGCTGGCGAAACGTGCAGATGAAGGCGCAGACAACGACCCGCAGCATCTCCGCGTGCGAATCATCGTGCTGACGGTCATCACTATTGTTTTGGCGCTCCTCCCGGCGCTGTGGAAGATCATCAAGGAGCTCAACATTCTCATCGCGTACCGGAAACGCTGGTTGACTTTGCGGTGCGAGGGTAAGCAGCTAGGATGGTTGTCTGCGCGCAAGGCGCCTGGTTTTGCGGGCTGGGGCGAGCAGAGGGTGAAGGATTTTGTGGTGAAGAGTGGCCTGAGTTCGGGCATGCAGGGCGGGAGTTTGCTAACTGGCAATGGGAGCCGCCGCCGCCGAGAAGCAGGCGAGGAGGAAGAGGCTGCTCAGGAACCTAACCAGGAGGAGAAGGCCGCACCGCAGATTGATATAACGAATATTTTCTCAATCTGGTTGGTCTCCTGCTTATATATACGTGTTTCGTACTTCTGCTGATTTATATTTTTGCAGCGACACGCAACGGCTCGCCCTCTTGATCGACGAACGCGACGAGATCCTAGAGAACCTCGAGATTGCAGAGACGAGATATATTTCGTCTTTCAGGCTCACCACGCCCGACCCGTCCATCGCGGACTTCCAGCTCACCACTCAAACGGAAACCGAAGGACGGCCATACATCAGCCACCCGCAACCCCTACGCAACCCTTCAGCGCGCAAGCCCCGCCGCCAGCGCTCAATGAACCCCGCCCCTGCCTCTTCCTCACTTTCCCCCACATCCTTCGTCGCGCCCTCCTTGTACTATAAGCTCAACCGCGTACAAGGCGTTTCCGGCGGCCAATTCGGCGCCGAAGACGCCGTGGCGGAGGGCGACGAGCCTAAGCCCACGCTCAGCCAGACCATCAATTCGCGGCTGGTTGGAAGCCGGTTCCAGGAGGTAAATCGGAATAGCCAGCATTACGGGCGACTGCCGATGGGGAGCCACGTCGCTATCGACCAGACGGGCGAACTGGGGCCGATTGATGAGATGGGGTATACGAGGATTCCGGATCCGCAGAGGTTTGGGCCGAATCATGGGATTGAGGGGAGCGAAGGGAAGGAGGGCGAGGGGGAGGGTCCGGATTGGGTAGATATATTCGGGAACATCGTCCGAGGAGGGAGGATACGGTGGATAATGTTGGGCCTTCGTCGCCGACTTCGGCGTTCAGCAGGCGGATGAGACGAGGACGGGAGGCTACGCAGTCGACTACTGGGACGGGCCAGACTCTGACGATGAGCCCGACGGACCCGACTTTGCCTACGTCTCCGCAGCCTTCGACGAGCACTAAGCGCGAAACATTCCCTTTCCGGCGGCGAAAGTCCACTGCGACGGAATCGCAGGCTGCAGCGGAGGAGGTGCCGCCACCGCATTTGCGCTTGCAGGCCAGGGCGCCATTCGTGAGGCCGCTCGATGACATCAATTATGATCATCTTGGGGAGGTATATAGCGACATCACGCAGTGGCGGTCGCGGTTGAAGGCTATCAATGCGGAGATTGGGGAGACGCAGACGACGGGGTATGAGGATATCGCGGGGTGGTGTGAGGATCAGAGGGTGGTTGATCATTGGAAGGGGTTTGAGGTGAGCTCGTTGATCATGTCCATTGAGCAGACTGGCTCATTTTTCGGCAATACCGCAGATTTATCAATGGCGTGGAAATCATTGAGGGCATGGCGAAGGAGGATGTACGATGGGATGTGCTGCAGAACGAGCGCGGGCGACTCGATAGTATCGTTCTCTGGTGCCTGTTGGGCGTTGCCGCAGTTCTGCTAGCTGCAGGGTGTGAGTGACTTGTATCTCCATCTCACTTATAGCAGCCTCTTATACTTGACCGGACCTTATAGTGACAGCGGCAGCGGGTCTTCCTTAACAACTGCGCCGGATGTAGCACATTATCTGCCCTTTTTAGCACCGTTGTTGTCCTCGAAGACTACTGGCGATACTATCGCTGCCGGGTTGGCTACTGTTCTTGCCCCGGCGGTCGCAGCCGCACTCTTCATCACCCTCGCTGTAATGTTAATCAACTGTGAGCATCTCTTCCCCTTCGCTTTCATTCCACTCACGATGTTACCATCCTTTCAGTCTCGGCGCACATTCGCGGTTCAGTCTCTGTTTCAGGAACCCAATTGTTTGTCTTCCAAACTATGTTCTACGTCCTGGCTGGCATAGCGGCCGTCTGGCTTATCACTGTTGGCGCGCTCATCTATACCCTCCATCCATTCAACACTGCTGGTGCCGGCGGAGTTGATGGTCGCTCGGAAGGCGTTGCGAACGGTGCCATTTATATGGCGATTTTAGCACTGAGCGTCGTCTTTACGTGTGCGATCATTTTCCCTGGCCTCTTGCTATTACAGCCGGTGAGATTGTGGACGGTTTTGAGGGCTGAGAAGAGGGCGGTTACACCAAGGCAACGATTCAGAGGTCGGTTTCTCATCAAATTCTCACTAAATTTATTAACTTTGTGGAAGCTGTATATCCCCGCACATACAACCCTGCGTTTGCTACCGGCGCATGCATCCTCGCTATCATCTTTGCATCCATTTTCTCAATTATCTTCCCGCTTGTCGCACCTGCTGTCGTCATATTGCTCTTGCTTTCTCTCGTTGGTGCGTAGCCTCCTGAGTTTCAAACTTCTACATCTCATACTGCTTCCAACAGCTCATCGTTTCCTTGTCGGATATGTCTATGCACGCACACACTCCCAGACCGGCGGTCTCCTGCAGATCTGGCTGCTTCGTCGGTTCGGCACACTACTTTCTCTCCAGCCCATCCTCCTTGGGCTCATCTTCCTGAGCCGCGAGTTTTGGATCGAGGGTGGTGTCCTCGTCGGCACTGGTGTCTTCGTCATTATTTTCGTCGAATTATTCGCCGCTATCAAAACTCGACAACCAGGGCGAAGATCGTTGTCTCCTATTGTGAAGAACTCGTTAGATGCATTCAACAAGGCCGCGCGGCCTGCGACAGCCAAGAGGAGAACGGTTGACGACGAGAGCACTAGTTTGGTTAGCAGCGGAAGATGGGGCACCGAACGCGAGGCTCTATGGCCAGTGTATTGGAGATGATGAGTGTAACTCTGGCGGTGATGCCTCCACGCAAACCCGAACAGGTTTCTCTTCCGCTCAGTGCGTATAATCAAGTAAACCTACCCTCGCCTCAAACTGATCCGCACTTCCAGAAACCGAAACGCTAGACGACCTAACTGCAACCGAACGCGCAGCCCGCACGCATCCCGACGCCCCGCCGCACCTCCCGCAACTGTCATTCACCGACCACGCCCGGGAGATGGCCAGCATCCTCTACGCCCCCGAGCTCATCGCACCACCGCCCATCATCTGGCTCCCCAACGACTCGGCCGGTGTCGCGCGCTCTGAAGCCGTCGACCTGCAAAAGTATCACAATCTGAAAGTGACGCTGGACGTGCGGAGTCAGGACGATATAATATCCCCGCTGCAGCGCACCCGTTGACCTTGACTGCTTTTTTTCTTTTCTGATTTTTCTTGTGTTGGAGGATCGACGATGCATGTCTTATATGCTAATGTAATTACACGATATCATGGACAAGATATGGGACAACGAATACTAGCAGCTGTATGTAGTCAAATGAATCTGAATTGTTAGTTCTGCTTCACGGTCAGCCCGTTGCTTGTGTAGATAGTGTGAGACTAGCTGCGGAATTTGACTGTATTCAGTTCGAACGAGTAGCTTGGGATACATGGAGTCTCTGTTTTTTTTGCCTAATAAATACAAAAAATGGCGCTCTGATCCCATCAAACGCGCATTACACCGCCTTTCTTTTGTAGCGGCGTGCGCCCGCCTACCGCGCACTACGTAGTATGTATAATAATATTTATTTGCACTTCCCATCCCCATCCCCGCTGCGTCGACATCTGCAGCTGAATCGCGACCCGATATCATAGTATAATGCTACTGTAAGACGAATTATCCTCTAATTATCTACAGCTCATCGTGATCATGCCCAAACTCATCGTCGTCCCCGCTCGGAGGAGCGCCGCCAGAGTACAGCTTCGACGTGATCGGGTTCACAATCGTTTGGATTTCTGTGCGCAAACACATTCATGAGCAAAACATCTTGGGAAGCGGAGGGGAGAACGAAGAACAGAGAAACTCACCAGCCAACTTCTCCTCCAAATCTTCCACACCCGCCGACGCCCCATTCTCATCAATCCAATCCGTTGTCTCCTTAACAGCCGCCAGAATCGTCTTCTTGTCCTCATCGCTAACCTTCCCGCCCATCCCTTCCTGATCGCCCAACTGCGTCTTCAATCCATACACAAACGACGAAAGGCTGTTCAAAGCCTCAATCCGCTTGCGCTGCGCGTCGTCTTCGGAAGCAAACTGCTCCGCCTCGGCGACCATGCGGTCGATTTCTTCTTGCGAGAGACGGCCCTTTTCGTTGGTGATGGTGATGGATTCCGTTTTGCCGCTGAGAGAGAAGGAAGAAAGGGGCGTTAGTTGTAGTCGCGGGAAGGAGGTTAGGAAGAACTCACGTTCCCTTGTCCGCCGCGCCGACCTTCATGATACCATTGGCGTCAATCTCGAAGGTGACCTCAATCTGCGGCACACCACGAGGAGCAGGGGGGATTCCAGAGAGCTCGAACTTGCCGAGCAAGTTGTTGTCCTTCGTCAATCCACGCTCACCCTCGAATACCTGGATCAAGACGGTGGGCTGGTTGTCCGCGGCGGTCGAGAAGCTATTCGCGTGAAAAAACGATCAGCATTCATTTCGTCCAAGGGGCAAGGAAGGGAAACGCACATCTGACTCTTGCGGGTGGGAATGACAGTGTTACGGGGAATGAGCTTGGTGAAGACACCACCGGTGGTCTCGATACCGAGGGTAAGAGGGCAGACATCGACGAGGACGACGTCAGCGGTGCCTTCGGCGCCGGAGAGGATACCACCCTGAACGGCAGCACCGTAGGCGACAGCCTCATCGGGGTTGATACCCTTGGAAGGCTCCTTGCCGCCGAAGTACTCCTTGAGCAGTTGCTGGACCTTGGGGATACGGGTGGAACCACCGACAAGGACGATCTAGAAAATCAATGAATACGAAGAAAAGGAGGAACAAGAGAGAAAGGAACACACCTCATCGATATCCTCCTTCTTGACGTTGGCGTCCTTGAGCACCTGCTCGACGGGCTTCATGGTCTGACGGAACAGATCCATGTTAAGCTCCTCGAACTTGGCACGGGTAAGCGTCTCCGAGAAGTCATTCCCATCCTCGAAGCTCTCAATCTCGATCCTCGTGCTCTGCTGACTCGACAACGTCCGCTTCGCCTTCTCAACCTCGCGCTTCAGCTTGCCCATCGCACGCAGATTGGTCGAGACATCAGTGCCGGTCTTCTTCTTGTACGACTTGGTGAAGTACTCCATGACCCTGTTGTCGAAATCTTCACCTCCAAGATGGGTGTCACCGGCAGTCGCGAGGACCTCGAAGACACCGTCGTCGATAGAGAGGAGGGAGACATCGAAGGTTCCACCACCGAGATCATAGACGATGATCTGGGATTCACCGCCTTTCTTGTTCAGACCGTAGGCGATGGCGGCGGCGGTGGGCTCGTTGATGATACGGAGGACGGTGAGACCGGCAATGGTGCCGGCGTCCTTGGTGGCCTGACGCTGGGCGTCGTTGAAGTCTGCAAATTGCATTTAGCCTTTGTTATACGACAGAAGAAATTGCTTACAAGCCGGGACGGTGACGACGGCGTGGGTGACCTTCTCGCCGAGGTATGCCTCAGCGGTCTCCTTCATCTTGGTCAGAACCATGGCGGAGATTTCCTCGGGGGTCTATAGCGACGTTTAGCGACATATATTTTATTTTGAACGGGCTACTACTACTCACGAAGTCGCGCTCCTCGTTCTTGTAAGAAACGGTGATTGCGGGTTTGCCGTTCTTCTCCTGGACCTTGAAAGGCCAGTGCTTGAGGTCGCGCTTCATGTCCTTGTCGTCCATCTTGCGGCCAATGAGACGCTTGGCGTCGAACACGGTGTTTTTGGGGTTGGAGTGGTAGGCGTTTTTGGCGCTGTCACCGACACTGTGGAAAGACAATAAGAGGTGTTGAAATGTTAGAGAAGAAAACAGGCAACGCACAGTCGTTCGTCGTCAGAGAAGCTGACCCATGAAGGTGTTATCCGGTGACCCTGGTCGTTGGCGATGATTTCTACACGTCCACCCTTTTGTACACTGGTTTCGTCAGGACGTATGCCGTATTGAAAGACAACTAGTACTTACCCAACACATGAATAACTGCAAGTCAAAGAAAATAGGACACGTCAGTATTCAAAATTTGTCAGAGTGAAGAAACCGCTGCATACGTGGTACCCAAGTCTAGAGAACATCAACGTGAGTCGCAGAACCACATAGAGAAGACGCAGGCGACATACCAATACCAATAACGGTACCATACTCGGCGTGAGTGTCCTCCGCGCTCGCTACTGGCGAGAAGGCGACGAAAGCGAGGAGGGAGAGGACAAGGAGGGAAAGAGAAGAGAAGAGGCGCAGGGAATGTGAGCGCGTCGGTAGACGGGCCATCGTCGCGGGGGTCAGTGGGGGGGAGGAGCAAATACAAGCTTAGATTTTTGGTGGTTCCGGTTAAGTACTTTGACTACGCACAGCCACCTATTGGGCCACGTATTGCGAGTAACCCGGGGATACGTGGCGATCAATTTCTACTTCGCCTTATGACTACCAACCGCCAGCTCATTTCTCCGCGCGTCTATTCAAGAACGTTCTCGTGTTCTACATCCTTCAAATTTTGTCTGAGAAAGGGATTCAATACTCTAACCAAAACCGTCAAAGAACTCTGTAGAATTTTCGCGCTAAAACTATCTGGAATGCTAGTTTTTCTACCTGCATACATCCACTGGCAACGATCCTAGAGGTCTCGAGCTCTGCACGAATATATTCACGCCGTTCTCCTGTGTCAAAATGAATACCGACTGAACGATAATAATCGATGGCCATGGTCTGAACAAGCAAGCCGGCAAAGAATTGCATCGATTTTTCTTCATATGCTGGACAGCTAGTCTCAGCGCACTTGCGCTCCTGGACTCTTGAGGCAGCAAGTAAAGGTTTGTCGACAAATCGGAGTGTTGCCCGGCCTGATACAGAAGTGACGAAGTTGAGTGTCTTTCTAGACAGACGCTGGCAAGAAACTGTTTCTGCTGATCTTCTGAATGCGACTCGAACGTTGGACGGCCATCCTGTTGCGCTGAAGGGAATCGCAGAGGGAAAAACCCTTACGATGCGGAGATGGCTCTGTTTCCCGTTCGGAGCCACTTAAGGATCGGATCGCAAAGATCGCTGTCTTTCCCTACTAGAAGCCCTGAACTCGTCGCCTGGAGAGTCAGTCTCGCTCCTTACGATGCCTCTTGCGGAAGCTCCCCTATCCTGCGCTCGATACCATTGAGAAAGCGAGTTTTCCTTGAGTCACTATTCGGAGTGGGTCCATAGCTTTCATCTGTTCAATTGACTCAATACCCGAACGCAGAAATCCGACGATTCGCTTCATTTCCGAAAAAGATGCATGATTTTTCTGACCAGGCTTCCCGTCCACTGAAATTCTGAGCATCAACTATCGCATCAGCGATAGAGGAAGTTGCCGACATTTTCTACAAAATCACCTCCCATCGGCGACGGTGAATGATGAAAAAGAGAGATCCAGAGTGCTCTCTCGGGGACGGCGGCCCTGCTACCGAGACGTGTGGTCGAAACAATCCAAATGTCTCATTTTTCCTTGAGATGGGCCAAGTTCAAGCTGACTTGCGATATTTGGCCCAAACCGGAGCGTTTAGCCAGTTGGGCAGGAAATGGTGAGTGAACCATGCTCGAAAGTGAGGCATGATTTCGCTGACAAGGCTTCCTCTCTACTAGTTCTGCCCGATCACTCAAATGGTCAAGTTTTTTGTGTCTCGTCGTCTTCGGCGGATTCGGTGTCTTCGGGCGTATTTTCGTCGGATGCAAGTCAGACAAAGAACCTGGATTGCACTCTCGGCCGACCCAGAGCAATGTCTCACTGCAAGACGCCGAAAAAAAAATCCAAGACACGGAGAAGTAAGTCTCACCCCCTATTTCCTTTCTTGGTACAAATACCTCCGCGTTACGCTTTACTTCCTCACTTCGCTACTCGGCCTACATCCACACCCACAACTTTATCCTCACCTACCCACCCGCCTACTTCTAAATCCACAACATGCCTCCTGCTCCTGCCCCCCAAGTGACCGATGGTCCTTACACCTCGTTTGACCCTTTCCACTGGGACCCGTTCCCAATGCCCACCTTCCTCGTCACGCCCTCGGCCGCGACGCCCACCTCGTCGAACTGGGTCGATCCTCTGACCCAAGGCGTCCCCGCCGCTCCCAAATTACCCGTCTGGGCCATTGTGCTCATGGCGGTCTCACTTGGAATCGGGTTTCTGATTTTGTGTTATTATGCGCAGAAGAGTAGCAAGCCTTGGAGTGCGAAACTGCCTAGTGAGTTGGATGTAAGTCTCGATTGTTTTTGTTCTTTGGGCGCTTGACTGATGTTGATTGAAATGTAGCCTAATAGGAAAAAACTTTCCTTCTCGCAGACAGTCGAGAAGATGATGGTCATAGAGATGGAGACGAAGCCCAAGCCGAAATCGATCCGGGCTCTTCCTCCTGCGTATACGGGAAACAAATCTGTCCGTTTCTCCTCATATGTCCTTCTCTTTGCTTGGAACTTACTCTGTACGCAGGTCAAAAAGTCGTCTGCTCGTCAGCCATCGCCCAAAGACGAGGCGCCGCGGAAATCCTCCCTCCCTCGCGTGATTGGCAAGCTCAGCGACCCACCCGCCTACCTCACCTCAATGGAAAAGAAATGGCATGGATTTGACGAATCCGCTCTCCGTGAATCCATAACGCATGCCAACACGCGGCACAATAAGCACAAGGATTCTGATGTGCCGAAACCATACATCGCGCCGAGTCGTAAGAGGTCCGCGCAGGCTGCCAACGATGCGGAGCAGGGCTTACCTCCCGTCCTCCGCCCCGATGGAGCGCGGTGGTAAGCGGTGTTGATGTCCGGACGGTGGGGTGTCGGATTGAGTGTTGTTGGGTTTGCGGTGGACGACGTCGAGGTAAGCTTGCATTCGCATTCGCTTTGATTTCCAATTTTGACAACGTTTCAAAAGAATGAGCTCGCCGCCCTGAACACTGCTGGCATTGTACATTGGATATCAAATCGACATCCACGTTGCGCCTGATGCTCTAGTCATCCGGTGCCAAAATGAAGGAGCGGCTTACTATGGACGACTGTTCTGGCGCACTGTGTCTTGGCACCATACCATAGCTTCTTGTTACAGTATTCGCTTAGAGATGAATAGAGACTTGGCTGGTTGGACTTCTGAAGTCGAATCGATAAGCTGATTTTCCTATATTTTCTCATTGGTCTTTCCTACGAAAACCTGAATTCTCTATTCGACCAGCGGGCCGAATTCATAGGTTAAATGGGAGGTAAGTTCAAACGAGTGAGTAGACGGGGACAAGGTGTCCTCGGGAATTTCCGGAAACGCGCTACACGTGATGTGAACTTTCGTTTGTTGACTCTTGACAACACCTTTGACGCGTCGCGCGACGCGCGACTGTGGTCTTTCTCCGCTCCCTTGAGGCCTTCAATTCGCATTTATGCCTCGTCTCTGCTTGAGTTGTTTCCCTCTTCGCAAGACGAAGAACCACATCATGATTCCAACAATTTCTAGTTGAGACTATTGCTTCTCTCTGCAACCTTTCTGTGCAGTGTACAGCGAGTCAACCACCTCTCCAACCGACACCTTGTCCCTCCCTTCCGCAGTACAGCGGTGCAAGGCAGCTCCCCTCACTGCATGGACAAGCCTCACCTAGTGCACTCGTCGTTCATCCCTGATTCGTCAGACGCGACATGTCTCCGATGGAAGTTAGAGTTAGCTTTCAGTCGGCACGCGAAATCCACAACTTTCTGATCTATCTAAAGTCTGATGGTTTTGGAACTACCTACGTCCTGACGACCAAGAACTGCTCAGGAATATCCGGGCTCTCATAACCTGTCAAATACCGTTCCACGGCGAGCTCCCCAAGATCATCACGCACAACCTGCCGTTCGACCTGTAGAACATCCCGCCCGTCGTCAGAATATACTGGTCAACAACTACACAAGCCACCTTACCTGCCAAACGCGGGCATTACACCCAAAGAGCGTAATAGTGTCGGGACAGCGACGAACGATAGCGAGCGCGTCGGGTGCCCTCAGAACAACAGGAACCTCGTCTATCCACTCCTCCATCGCGACGGTCGGGAAGTTGATGTGCACGGCGCGGAGAGAGCGAGAGCATGACAAGCTGTCTGCTAACGCGTCCTATTCCGAGTCCAGTCAGCGTACAGATCTCTGGAATTCGTATTCGCCCTCCTCACCAGCGCCGAAGGATCAACCACAACGTACAGCTGCTTCAAGACGGGACAGCGCATGCAGATATCACGGATGGCGGGCAAGCTGATGGACATTCGGTGGACGAAGACGCGCGTGAGGCGCGCTCCATGCGTCGACACAATATCATACCAGAATGCGTCGCTGGTAGCCGTCGGCCGGCGAAAGGTCGACTCGTGCGGATCGGCGGCATACAGCTGGACAATCTCAAGCGATGGGGCAAGCTTGAGGAGGCTGGTGACGCTGTGAAGCCAGATGTCGTTGTAGACACTCATCGTGAAGGATTGCAGTCGTGCTAGGACGGCGGGGTTCGTGGCACAGCGTGCGCTGAGCGCGGCGTGGTCCTAAGGAGAAGCATGGATTAGCGACGCGGTGAGGGGGATTGGCGACGCACGAATTTAGAATTGAGTCCTTCCAACGCCAAGGAGCATAGACCACTAGTATTGCTGGCGAGTATGGACCATACACCTTGCTCCGTGACACGCAAACAGCCTGTGACCGAAAACTGCTCTAGCTCGGGCAGATTTGGAACAATACCTGCAACGATACTGTCTGTCACCAGCGGGGACGTCTAGGGCGGTCAGTGAGATCTTCTCTGCATCATTTCGACAACGACCCACCTTACATATCAAAGTCAGACTGCGGAGATGCGAGCCCGTCTGAGCCGTCCACGACTTCAACTGCCCAACGACGTCGGCGCTCGGCATGATCAGCGAAATTCTACGCAAATGCGAGAAACTCTTGAGAATGCTGGGGTCGTAATGGCCGTCGCTGTGCCCATTGATCTCCAGGTCCACGAGCGTATCCATGGTTTGCAATACTTCAAGGATGGCGGAGTTTATCGCCCCATCGCGAGTCCAGGTGCACGAGCGGAGATTCACGCAGTTACGAAGAGCATTTAGAACGAGTTCTTCGACGTCGCCTGTACCGAGCGCCTTCGACACTTTCGGAAAGTCGCGGATTTCTGTCCACGGGTCTTAGCATGGATTGGTGCGCGATAACGATTGGGAGAGGCGCCACACCTAGCCTCACTACATATTTCGCGAGGCGCGGATGATGCGCGAGGGTGTTAAATAGAGATATAACCTGATTTCTTTTAGGTGTGTGTCTTGACGTCCGCTCGGATGCTTACCCTGACTTTCGCGTGCTTGTGCCACGAATAGATGGAAGTCCTTTCATACAAGCGAGAAATGCCGAATTCATAGAAGGCTTTGCTGACGCGACACGCAGAAGCTACGTGCTGAACCTTGGTGAGGTGCGAAAGAATCTGGGACAGCAGTTCGAGGGGGAGATCTAAAAATTCCATTTCAGGACGGGAGCGGTTGTTTGCACCAGCGTCCAAGACCACTGTTCGGTCGATTCGGGCCTGTCGGCGATGTTCGAGGCTTGCAGCTGTTCGACTTCAGAAAGTAATTCAAGGTGCCTCACGCAAACCTCGTTCAAAGTGCTATAAGCTCCTCGCTGAATAACTTCCGACGTGCCCGACTTCGGGCACAATATTCAATATCGTCCCACCCTTATCCGAGTCGCTCATAGCACGAGGTGAGCAAATTTGGCACCCAATCTTTGACTTTGCGTCACCTCCGCCTTGTCCGTCGACTCTATTTATTTGTCCAATGCGGGCAACCAAGCGCTTTCCAGGTACCGTAAAAGATCTCGTAGTTTCGGGCATTTCGCTGATAGGTTACAACGAGCAGATACCTTGTTTCCTGGTGTGGAATGAAACATCTAATTACTCTCGAGTCTTGACGGCGAAGTCGTCTATTCTACAAGGCGTTCGACGTTCACCCTCTTTGCAATTGGAATCATTGAGCCATTTCAGCGCATCACAAACCTATTTTAAACTCCGTGCCAAGACTTGGCGGACCCGCGCGGGAGCACAATACAATGGTGGAGAATCAATGCCCTTAATCAACTGCTGATGGCTCGCCTCAAATTCCAAAGAAAATCGTCGCAAATATTCACTGCGAGCGTGTTTTCAACGTGGCTGGACTTGCACCGAGTCTATTCCAAAGTCGTGCTCGACGTCAAGGACTCTTCCTGATTTCCCTTTGTACCCAGCCAGGCTTGAGGCTTCCCAGGCTCGCACATGCTTTTGTACTGCCTAACAACCCACTGATTGCATTGTACCACGCTCAACTTGAACGCCTATTGGCTGGCAACCCACCCTGCCGGCATTCCATTACTGAAAGTGCCTGTCATTTTGAGCTCAAATGGAGTAGGAATTTCACACAGTGACTCTTATGTTAGAGTCTTGCGCGTTTCTTTCTTCAGTCTTTGACCAGCGGTGTGCAGGCACCCACAATCTCCCCACTGGCGTGCTATCGTTCCTAGCATCGTACACTGGATTCAAGGGTGAGTTCCATCGAATTTCTTGTATTATCCTTTTCTCAAAGAACGCGTCCGGACACGCCAATTTAGCGCCAGCACACTCGTGTCGTCTTGAAAGACAATGAGATTCAGAAACAACAAGGTCGATACCCCAACAATGAAGAACCACTCGCCCCTTCTCTCAAGCGCAGCCTCGACTTCTTCGTTCCAGGTTTGCCATTTCCTTTGTCGGATGGTCTTCTTTGTCTTTGTCTTAATTGAGCGTAATTTCGCTAGAGTTTCGATACCGTGCAGAAGGCCCCAAGTACCGCGGCTACAAGTGTCGCCGACTCGGACGATCATCGCTGGTCCGAAGTAGTCCCCCCCGAAGCTGGTTTAACGTTCGCCGTGGTCTGGGACCCGGAGGAGAAGGACCTCCTTACATTCTCCACGGCCAAGTTGTCGGAATGTAGTCCTGATATTCAGTCCCCCGATTCCCCCACCGACGCCTTCGACAATCGTTCTCAAATCCTCACCATTACAGCCTCTGTGGCACCTACTGCCGCCGTCACTCCGGGCACCATGCAGTTCTTCCAGCAAAATCACGACTTTTTGTTCACGGACCCCAATTTCTATCCCAGTCGCCCTGGGCGGGGTCGCACCCAGACTTCCTCAACTCTGGATGGTCTTGACGTGTACCTGCGGGGCTCTCTGCTCGCTAAAGCGCACAACGTGAACCGATACTACTCGTGCTTCCAAGAGTTGGATGGGGACTTTGCATTTGACCCCTATACCTCGTTCGCTCACGCCCACATGTGGGCGAAAGGCATGGAAACAAAGGAGATGCCGCGGGACGACGTAAGCGATGAAGGTTTCTTTGAAGGTCACCAATTCGCTGGAATGGACAACGAGTTCAATTTAGTGCGTTTCTTCACCCGCCGCAAAGAAACCTCATTGAATGATTTTCACTAGCCGTCGAGATTCTCCGGAACCACGACGTCGACGTCCAATTTCGTCAACGTCGAAAGAGAATTTGACGAAGCGTCCGCTGACTGGTCTACTCTTGAGGCACCCGATACCCCTGGCTACCACCGTGGGCTCCTTTCCCCATGAAAATCGGGTTACGTACTGACCTATCTCACTAACCGAACGTATAGGTCGCCTGTTTACCCCACCCCCACCATCCACGCCCCCCACATCGTGTTCTCCGCAAAACTAGACCCCACGGCCGTCCCGCTTCACCCTCTCATGTTCTGGAGCGCCGAGATTATAACCATTCGCCCTGCCCCTCGGCGTCCGCGCCCCCCTCGCCCGACCCTCCCCGCTCGAGGACGCCTTCTTCCATCAGCCCCCGGCTCCGCACTCTCTCCCGCGTGCGTAGCCTTCCAAAAATTGCCCGCAATATCACGGGACGGTGGAAAAAGACCAGCGACGGCGCGGGGTGGGTCTGGATCGACGTCAAGGAACGGTCCACCTCAGCATAATGGTTTTCTCTCTGTGCTACCCGCGTCTCTTTCTCTCTCTCATCGACGCTGCTCTATACACCCTATGCCGCCCGTCTTTTGCTCATCCCCGCACACTAATTGTACATACATGCCAGGAGCTCATGCACTACTGTACCATCTAACTGTAGTCACGGCATCCACGACCGAAACGACCTCTTACAGATGACTTTCCTTTGTCTCTCTCTCTCTCTGACTCTCTCTCTACTCTCGCTATCCGTTCCTTTCTTGCTGCTGTCTTGCACCTCCATTCCTTTGCTTTTTTCGCCTGCCACACTCGCCATCCTCCCCTCCCCCTTCATCCTTCGTTTGTATCTTTTTACCTCGCGTTTCTTTTGGTGTATTACTTGCTGGGCTCAAATCTAGAACTTAAAATGTACATTTGCACCTGCGTCGTCTACTTACGTTCATAGAGACCCGCATAATATAAACCTCTTGTCAAGGTTAATTTGGTTTGAGCTTTTCGTGGATCGATCGCGAAATCTGGTCGCAGTATGTCATGTACATTACACCAGTTTGCTACTCTACTGGCGCATTATCGGGGCCTGCTTGCGCCCCGCTCAATACAGAGGAATTCAACAAAGGGGGGAGAAAAATAAAATATTTCATCGTCCATAACGGCTCATGAGTGGCGCTAAACCCATGAAGTATTATGGGCGATGAAATATTTACATTTCAGTTTTCCCCTAAGATTCTGTACATGCTGCGGACGCCAGCCGCGAATGCCGACGTCCACTGAAATGTATTTGTTGTAGCCTATAACCAGACATGGCAACCGGTGCCATACACCTTGTTCGGAGCACCTTTCGCTAGGTTTTCAGAGTTTAAGCTCATAGCACATCCTCAGCACGAACAGGAACACTTTCGATTATTTGGAGAATATTTTCGTAGAAGAAGCCGGGTATATCAAGGAAAACTCCAAGGGGGACGGACAGTGGTATCAGACTCGTAATGGACCCGCCTGCGGCGCCTCCGAAACATAAGCTTCTGTCCAGGTATGCCCGCTCTCCGTTGGGACGGTGGACTCTGCCTCAAAGTCGACGTCTGGCAAACACAATTGCGCCAGCCCCAAATCATGCAAACGCGTCATACGCACAAGCATTCCCAAGCCAACGCCGACGGGCGACGGTGCGTGCCCTTCCCCAGCGCTATTCAAGTCTTGCCACGCCCCTTCGTCCATCTCTTCAGCGGAGTGCCCCCAAGCAGATTTTATGGCCGCTGGATAGTTGTAGGACGCGAGGACGAAACAAATGGCGGAACCTGTGATGCACAGTGTCAAAACATATACGCGACCACGCAAAAGAGCGGACGCGACGTACAGAGCCCGCTTAATTCTTGCTCGCGCGCCAACTGTGGCGGAACACGTTGATGGGGGTTGCGGTCGTATTCTTCTGACTCGGTGAAATCTGTGTGACCAGAGAGAATATCCCCCAACCGGTACAATCTTTGGCAAGCTGGACAGATTCTGCTTGTCGCTCTAAAGAGAGGGATCAGAGACGGTCCTTTATCTCGGATGCAGAAACCTGGACAGTTACCGGCTTTTATTGTACCAGAGAATCTAGAGAAATGTTCATTGAGGAATGCGAGTTATTGGGAGAGCACATACAAGGGCAGTCTCTTCTGGAAGCACCGTGCAAAGCATTTGGAGAACCTCTTCCTGCGCAAATTCTGCACACAGAGGATCGTCCAATGCAGGTGGTTGGGCGAAAAAAGATGATAAGAACGCGCGAGTGTCGCGTACGCGATGTCCATTCCCCGGATCGTGAATGAAAGGTTTTTGAACAAGATCCTCCTGTGATTGCTCGGCAAGGACCCCTGGAATTTCTCCTGGGAAATCTCGCCTCTCGTCCACAATTTCCGGAGACACCGTTGTTGCGTCCTGAATTGGGGATGGCGTGCGTACAACATCTTGGGACTCTGTACTGGAGGCAGAGGACACGCTCTCAATAGATAGACGCGGTTGAGACTGTTTGTTGCCGCTCTTGCGCTTTTTTTTGTGAGTTGCGGGGACCAGGCATGGTGGACGCGTCGAAGGAGATGCGAAGAAAGACGAGCGTGACGTGGGCGCGTTCCGTAATAGTCCCGTGCCAGTGTTGACACAGTGTTATGTTGAAGTTGAAAATCGATCAAACCCTGAAAAATATTTTATGCTGCGTGTGGTGGGGTCTACTTTGTGTATTCTATGTCGTATTTAGTCTTGCATTAATCTACATCTGCCCTTGGCAGTCAATCAATCGCCTCCAATATGTTTACTATTTGCTCGGATTGGTCGTGTCGAATCGTAAGGGATGGAACCTTCAATTTCCTCCAATGTTTCTACTGTTTGCTCGGATTGCACTTCCATATCGCGAGAAGACAAACGGAATGGGCGCGAGGAGGCAAGCTATGCCGGCGAGGAGGGAAGTTGCGCCTTGTACGGTCAAGCCATGGTACCTGTAGCAAGATCAATGAACAGTGGCATCGAGAAACAAGAAAGAGGGTCGCACATTTGCAGCGTGAAAAGTGGGAACACACTTCCAACCTATAGTGGTCGAAATGAGTTGAGGAGGCTCAGAGGAGGGATCCAAAAGCCCACCAGAGCTCGACTGGCAAGACCGGCCGCCAAAGCACTTGCTGCTGTCATCTGATAGCAGTCTACCAAGTACGGGACCTAGGACTTGAAGCGTCCAGTCAGAATAACCTCACGGAGAAGACACGACTCACAAATCCCGTGAAAATCAACATCATACTCAGGGAGAAGAGGAACTCGGCGATACAGGGCGCGATCCAATGTACGTGCCGAAATGGGGCAGTCCACGCAAACAGGAATAGAGATCTGAAGATGTACCTCAGTAAGGGCTGGAAGAAAAATAATTTGCTTACATGGGAGAGATGATCGCACCAAAATAAGTCAGAGTAAGCCGTGCCTCGGGTGGCGTACTTATCCCTTTGTCTGCAGCGGTTTTCGCGCTCTTGACGTACTGTTGCTCTGTTCATTTGTGAGAAGGATTTCGAGAATAAATATAATACTATCTCACGGCCAACTGTCGCAAGCAGACAATAGGCAGCCACAAAGCCCAGGCCGAGGGCGATATATGTCAAGCCATAAGAGGTGGTTTGAAAATGGCGTATTTCGAGGTAAACAACGGTGAACCCCTCGAAAAAACCGTACAATATACCATACAAAACGCTGAAGTAAATTGAAATCAACATGACAACGGGTTCTGGCAAATCTATGATTAGTAAATGAAGCAGCGGGGTTGCAAGCCATACCGGTGAATAGGTAGAGCACAGGTCGAGCAAGGGCGACTCGAAACACGGTTATGATCTTTCTGAAGGTCAAAGGCGCAGGAGTGTTCCCTTCTCGCTCGAGCCTCCACTTCAGTAAGGTTGGTCCATGGGTCTCGGGAACAAACGCAACGAGAATGCTGAGGACGGTGTTGAAAATAGCCATGACACGAAGGTTCCATCTGCGAATAGTAAGAATGAAGCATTTCTGAAGAAATGGTGCGTACTGCCAACCAGCATCATGTTCAATAAACGCAGAAATTAACGGCCCAGGGCAGGCCCTCCGAAAGCCATGATAGCGTCTGTGGAACAGTGAGTTGACTGGAGAATTCATGGCAAGTGAAGACCAACACGCTATTGTATATACACCTCGGTTTAATGGAGTTGTGATATCTCCTATTGACGCAGGGACGTTGTTCATTGACGCCGATCCAAAAAACCCGAAAGAAAACGGAATATCAGCAACGATGCACCATTGGGGCTGAAGGCGGAGCCAAAGCTGAAAGCTAACAATGAATAATTAAATTGCAGTCAGCAAGCTCTGTCAATGAAGTATACCGCTGTAAAGAAGTCCGCTGAATCTATATACAGCTTGTCGACCGTAAAGTTCTGACGCTGGCCCAAACACGAGAGGACCCGCAGCGAATCCGAAGCTTCAGAGAATAGAACAGTCAGTTTAATCGCAAAACGAGGGTTATAAAGCCAGACTCACACGAAGAGTGTTACGCCGACCAAAGCAACTGACGGAAAGGATTAGTTTAGCCAGAAATGGGGATGAATGAAGTCAACTTACCCTCTTGAGAAATATGGTATCTTTGCATCAACGCGGGTAGACTCGCAACCTACGCATGGGATGAGTATCGCGAGTGGGTACTAAACAATGATCAAATGCATACATAACATGTGCTCGAGTAGGTCAAAGTCAACACCCAAACACATAAAACAATCGTGATGAGGATTCTTCGCGCTGGCCTCCAATTTTTAGGATCTATCAACGTTGAAACAAAACTGTAATGTCAATCAAGCAAAGTGAACATACTTTCGGGATCATCAGCAGCTAGAGTAGAGGGTCCATGTCGGGTATGCGAGGGCCGTTTCTCGTTGATCTTTCTGTCTTCGAGCTGAGCCTCCACATCGAGGTCGGCGGCAAGATCGATAGTTTCTTCCTCTGAGCTGATCGTCCGAGAGTCTTCCGGTTGAGACTCGGCCTCAGTAGTCGTTTTCATTGTCATTGTATCTTGCGTGCTCGACCAAGCGCTTTGAAGATCTAGGTCATCGTCCGTCCGTGTATTTAATGTGGATTGCAGCCGGTTCATCAGCCCGAAGCACGCCCGAGGCTCAAGGTTGAAGCGCCGTGACGGGCGGCCGTCTTCAATGTTGTTCCAGTCACTTGATTCCGCAAGTTTGTATATTCGCCTCCGTCGGCTCATTTTTGAAGCTTCAGTTCGGAGGAGGAGGAGGGTCAATTGTCCCGGTTCATGATTGTGCAGAGGCCGGTTGCGGAGAGCAACGCTGACAAAAAGTGTTGTTGGAGCACTGACTTGCCAGCAGATATACAACTCACCAAATCAATCTGTACTTATGGGCAAAGAAGGGCATTTGAACGCACCAACATCAAGTAAGGTAAGATCCAACCTAAACAAAGACGGTTACCGCCGTTCTTGCGCTTCTTCTATCGGTTGTGGGGATCGGGCATACTTGCCATTGGTAAGTTGACACCCGGATCAGAGGAGTGTGACCTTAACGCGCTCCGTCACGGTCCCGTGCCAGTGTGACGCAGCAGAAATACACAGAAAAAACTAATTCTATTCTATTTTCTATTTATCTAGAGCATGTTTCCTAGTGATCACGCAGTGTAGCAGTATATCAAGCGAAATCAGGTCATATCGGGTCGTAAAGGATGGATCCATTAATTTCCTCCAATATGTTTGCTCTTTGCTCGGATTACACTTCCGTATTGCCTAAAGGTGAACGGAATGGGCGCGAGAAGACAAGCTATGCCGGCAAAAAGGGAGGTTGCACTTGAACAGTCAGTCCGTGGTACCTAAGTCATAGGCGATCAGTGAAGACAACAAACGCAAGAGAGAGAAAATCGTGCACATTGCAGCGTAAAAAGCGGAAAGACACTTCCGACCTATACGGTAGATAAATGAGCTGAGGGCTACCAATGGAGGATGAGATTGCCTACCAGGGCTCGACTGGCCAGACCGGCGCCCAAAGCACTCGCTGCTGTCATTTGATAGCAGTCTACTAGGTACGGGATCTCGCGGGTAGAAAAATCAGCCCATTGACTCGCGAAAGACAGGGAACGCTCACAAAGCCAGTGAAAACCAGCATCATGCTGAGCGAAAAAAGGAACTCGGCTATACACGGGGCGATCCAGTGTACGTGGCGAAACGGGGCAGTCCATGCAAACAGGAAAAGTGATCTAGAGAAGAACTTGAGTAAGAGGTGAAAGTAGCCGAAAGCCGCATACATTGGAGAGGCAATCGCGCCAAAATAAGTCAAAGTAAGCCGTGCTTCAGGGGGAGTAGATATCCCTTTGCTTGCAGCGGCCTTAGCGCTCTTCACATATTCTTTTTCTGTTCACATGTGAGTAAGTTTGGAAAAATCGAAAGAAATATCTTACGCCCGACTGTCGCAAGCAAACCGGAGGCAACGACAAAACCCAAACCGAGGGAAATATATGTCAAACCGTAGGATGTGGTTTGGAAGTGGCGTATCTCGAGGTAAACAACAGTGAACGCCTCGAAAAAACCGTAAAGTATCCCATACAGAACGCTCAGGTAAAGCGACACCAACATCACAACGGGTTCTGAAAAATCCTTGATCAAGGAGCAAAGCGGCGGAATTTCGAGCCATACCAGTAAATAAATAGACCACGGGTCGAGCAAGAGCGACTCGGATAACGGCCATGACCTTATTGAAAGTCAGAGGCGGAGGAGTATTCCCTTCTCGTTCAATCCTCCATTTCAACAAGGTCGGTCCGTGTGTCTCGGGAACAAAGGCAACGAGAATGCTGAGGACAGTGCTGAAAATAGCCATGACACGAAGGTTCCATCTGCTGAAAGTGAGAATATACAACAATATTTATTACATGATACTTACTGCCAGCCCGCATCATGCTCGATGAAGCCAGAGATCAACGGGCCCAGAGCAGGCCCTCCGAAAGCCATGATAGCGTCTGTGATACAGTGAATTGCCCGGAGCACCGATTGAGTGCGAAGACTAACAGGCTATTGAGTATACACCGCGGTTCAGCAGCGTGGTGTAATCGCCTATCGAGGCTGGGATGTTATTCATCGACGCAGAGCCAAAGAACCCCGAAAGGAAACGGAATATCAGTAGAGAGGCGCCATTGGGGCTGAATGCGGCGCCAAAGCTGAAGGCTTGCGCGGAATAATCAATGAGAGGACAAGTTGTAGAAGTCGGAAATCGCATACCGCTGTATGCGAGTCCGCTGATGCGATACACCATCTGTCGACCATACAACTCAGACGCAGGCCCGAATACGAGCGGACCAGCAGCGAATCCCAACCTGTAGAATGGAACGTCAGTAATTGGTTCTGGAACAGAACGAATCAAACTTGCACAAACAATGTTACGCCGAGCAAAGCGACTAGTAAGAAAAGATGAACTCGGGGAAACACCAGTGATAAGCCCAAATACCCTCTTGAGAGATATTGAATCTTTGCATCAATGCAGGCAGACTCGCAACCTAGGTTCAACGAGCACTGTCAAACTCGGCTTCGAAGAACAATCGAGCACGTACATAACATGTGCTCGAGTAGGTCAGAGTCAAAACCCAAACACATAGTACGATCGTGACAAGGGTTCTTTTGGCGGTGCTCCAATTTCTTGGATCTAAAGCATGGATGAAGTTGGAAAATATCGACGGCGGCCAATGCAGATGACACACTCTCGGGATCATCAGCAGCTAGGGTAGTCGGTGCATTCGGTGTAGGCAGCTTCTGTTTCTCGTCACGTTTTCCTTGTCGCCGTCAAGTTGAGCTTCCACATCGGCGGATCAAGAGTTTGTTCTGAATTGATCGTTCGAGCGTCTTGTTCGGTTGGATTCGTCGTCATCGTGGGTTATTGGCCTACCACTGGAGAAGACATCTGCGCTCAACACTTTATGTATGTGGACTTCGATCGGGTTCATCAGCCCGAAGCATGCCCGAGGCACATTGAAGCGCTGTCTTCAGCGCTCCTCCAGTCACGTTTTTTTTGCATTCATCCATTCACCATCCACGGCTCAGTCTTGCAGCTTCGGAGAGCGGCGCCTTCCCACATTGAATCTTCGGTCCTGCTTGTGCCCAACTATCGAACGGTAAGTGCAGTTGAAATAAAGACACGGTTAGACACCAATACATTCCGGCTAACGGGTGTCGGATAGCCGGTTGCGGATGAGGGGCGGAATTTTATTTCGATTATCGGACGTCCGTTTCTTTCTGACAAAACGAGTCTCAAAGCACCGAGGCTGACAAAATGGATGACTCGGGCACGCATCGAATCTCATCTCCACACCCGCGGGCGAGCTGCCCCTCCGAACCGCCGGAGACATGTATGAAGAAAGGATTAGATTCATTACACAGAATACATATACTTGCAACCCATCTACTGAAGAGACAAAGGGGTATTCGAGAGCCAGCGACTGAACAAATCCAGCGCTGCCTCGGGCTGATCGAAGGGAACCATATGACTATGAAAACAAACCCTCAGTCAGCCAAGCAATCGACACAGAAAAGAATTAAACCTCACCCTGCCTCATATACAGTAACGAAAGTGACGTTCCCCGCTGTGAACCCCTTACCGCCCGCACTGCGAACCGTCCCAGCAAGCTGGCCGCTTCCCGCAGTGACCCACGGGATAGTCTGTGCATCGGTGAATTCATCCTTGAACGACGAATCGAGCACTTCCAGCCAGCGCTCGTTCCGATGTAGTTGCACATCATATCTACCACCTGTCAGCTGTACGCCCGGTTCAACAAGAAAATACTCACCAGCATTGCCCGCGTAGATCAACAGCCGGATCCCGTCGTTAACAAGCTCGGTCAAGAGCTTCGCAGAGTTGTGTGCGCCATCACCCTGGAGTAAGAACGCGGAATTGACCTCCATATTGCAGCTGGCGAACTTCCGCGTCGGATCCACGCCGAGGGGCGACCTTGTTCTTGGGCTCGTTCATCCAGGTGTCGATATAGCTCATCTCCTTGTAGCACAAATCGCCGTCCTTCGAACGATCGCAGGGGCGACGCACGTCGTATGGGTTCAGGCCGGTCTCTGCGGCGTGATTAGAGCATAGTTTGGAAAGAATCTCAGTGTACACACGCATGAGGGGACCCATGAGCTGCGAGTTGCAGTAAAGAAGGGCGGGGACGCAAGTCAAGCGAGAGTCCCACGAATAGCATGAGTTGAGCATGCGCTGGCACGTCGGAGCTTTGGCGCGCAAGTTCAAGCATTCCGGACCTTCGGGATCGCTATAGACAGGGTAGGGACCCTCGCAGGCGTAGTCCGGAACGGAGCCGAATTGAACGGCGCTGTGGGATGTTAGAATCAGCAAAGAGACAGTTGGAGGGATGCTGACGGATCGGTTTGGCCGTTGCCAATCAGGATTGACTCGAAGTTAATCTTCTTGAGGCTTGGCGTCGGAGCGAGGTCGAGTTGCTTGTTGCCGGTCCAAATGGCGCTGGCGATGTTCGGGAGCTGGCGAAAGCTGTTTAGGGCAATCTGAGGGACAATAAAAGGCATACATATGTTCCGGCGTAGCTCTCCCCGCTAATGTGGAAGGGCTGCTCGGAGTATTCCGGGAAACGCGAGAGGAAGAGCTCGAGGAAGGCGTAGACATCTTTGCCCGCGACAGGGCTGTTATTGACGGTGGTACCGTCGTCGGCGTAAGAGAATCCAACGTTCACGGGTTGATCGAGGAACTGATTTGCGTTGAGAGAATTTTCCATCCACTAGATGTCGATTCCACTTACAATCACGTTGGCTGAGCTTGTCCAGCTGTGCTTGTTGAAAGTAGTGTTCTTGCCTTCGTTGGCAATTGAGCAGGGGCCTAATTCGAATAGAAGTCCGGTGGAGGAGCTGCACCCTAGAAAATCCGTTTCAGTGATTGTCGAAAAATCAAACCTCCCAAAGCCGGATGCGCAGATGCTCCAGACAAATGGAGAGGTCGCTTCCACGGCACGACTCGATATAAATGTAGCTCTTGACCCAGCGCACTAGCAAATACGGGTCGTGTTCGCTGCCCGCGCATGCATATCCGTCAAATTTTTAAAATTTTCCACCCAGATCAGAATCGTCACATCAAGCAATGCAAAGAATCCCTCTTCTCTTCGAAACACCAGAAACTTGAGAATACAGAAAATACTCACCAGGGCCACCATTCAACCACAACACCAGAGGTTCCGTAGACGGTGAATTCCGAGACTCGAAGAACCTAGACAGCTTGTTCAACTCCGACAACCACATTCCCCAGAAATTCGCTTTACCAGAAGAAGAGGTGCTTGTCTTGCGCTATGTCGAGATAACCAGAATACTGCTTCACTGACGAATCGCACAAGTCGGGCTCGGTAACCCTCAATTGATGCTTGTCGAAAGCCGGATTCGAAACAAGTTCGTCTGTGATTCGTATTAGCTGTGGTCAACGCCTCGAACGGGCTTCGGAACATACACATGAGCTCATTCTGCTTGATAAACTCTCGGCCATCGTGATACCACTTCTCCAGATTCTTCTTGCCCTTCAAGATGGTCTTCTTCGCGTCGTCCAACCACTCGTTCACTGCGCGATACGCATCGTTCGAATGAACGCGCCCCGCGTCTCCGAGTTTCAAGACAACTTGCTCTCCCGTTGGCGAAGCAAACGACGTCGATAAAGAGAGTAAGGGAAGGAGAATAGAAAACAGCCTTCATCGTGGTGAAGGTCAAGAAGGTTCGTTATCACGCCTCAGCGTCTGAACGCGTCATATCAAACGCGTCCGCAGTAGCCAATCACGACGCACTGACTGTTTCCACGGCCCTATCGAAAATCACAAGGAACAGCGTGTTAGGGTTGTCGTGAATGATGACGACGACTTCAAGGCTAACGAATTGTAGGTGAAGAGTAGGTGAAGCTTGAAGGTTCATAAAGCTCGAGTCTCAACTTCCAAAGAAAACGCGCTTACAAAACAGATTAAAGAAAGGGGGGAATGCTTCGGCGTCGGCAACGCTCTCGACGATGTAGAGGCGATAAAACCAACCGCTGTGGCCAGCTAGCCCAATCTCAAGTATTGGCAAGAAAATTGATCTGTCGATCGTCGAGAACGCCGCAACCAATGATCAGGAACATTGGACAAGACCCCTGAAATCTTTGGTCTTGACTCAGTTTCGACTGGGGATCTTCTTTCCCTTCACAACCACTATGCCAGCCGTGAACCGTTCCACGACTTTTGTACACCGGGTCACCGGCTTTCGAATCAACCTGCACACAACCGACGTAACTCGAGAAGACCATGGTGTGCCAGACGCTTGCAGGGCCTGCGGGAAGGACAGGTAATATAGCAATCCAATTACTGCGAATAAATTGAACCTACTCCTTCACAGCAAAACAAGATGAGTGCGCAGAAGCCGCCGCAAAAACTCATGTGCTGCACCCGCTGCAAAAGCAACGGGAATACGCGTATCTTGTATTGCTCGAAGTGAGTCTGTCGTACTCGAAAACAAGTCGGAAATGCATGCATTCTTCCAGAGCCTGCAGGTTGTCGACTACAAAGACGGAAGACCTCCGAATCAACCACCTCACAAGCGTTCCTGCGGAAGAAACCACCTCGAACCCAGCGATAATCCCCCTGTCGATCCATCGCTGTTACCTGTTATCAGAGTCCTTGACTCGGACCACATTAAGCTTTACACCGATACACCGACAACAGCTTTGCAGGCCCAGATCGAATTCCTGACCAACAACAGCTCAGCGCATTACGGATTCCGTCGACCGAAGAACGGAAAATACGTCGCCCACCAGATTCAAGGAATGGGCGGCGAGCTATTCCTCCAGATGCGCGCGGAAGCCATGGAACGCCGCGAGCCAGCGAGCATCGCGCTCATGGAAAAGCTGCTCGCCATGTCGATCTTCCCCACCAACCTATATACAGCTGGCCAGTATGTTTCCCAGCTCGAGAAAGAGTACGAGGTCGATCTAGAGGAATGCCATCGAGCACTTGAGCGGAGTGCACGTCACGAGAGTCTGTTTTCGGGCATGGGTCGACTGGGCTGGTCCACGGATTCGGGATGATGCACCTGCGCTCGGCGTGCATTTTATGATGCCGTGGTATTATCTTCCTGCTGGCAAGTTCCTCCACCCTGTCAAATACATCCTCTGGGCGGAGGACATTGATATACACGCAAAAATATTCACTCATTGGTCCTACAAGTCGGATACATATTGTACACATGTCCATACTGCCCCGTGCTTTATCTAACTTCCAGCCTTGTCGATGATCTTGTGCGCAATCCCAATACCTGCATACGGTCTACACAAGCAAAGCAGCGGCTTTGGTTTCGAGCTCGTCCACAGAAACCTGGACGTTACTCTCAACATAAACACGGGCTTTATCGTACATGGCCTCCCAAGACTCGCGCTCCGCTGGTCCCAACTTGCAGCTCATGAACACCATAGCAAGGATCGTGGCGAAAATCTCGTCAGAAATTCCGTCCAAAAGCGCTGCGCGCGCCGTTGTCTCGTCGACGTTGAGTTGAATGACGGACAGCACATTGCGCGAGAAGCACCCGTCGAAGGATTGGTGACGAGCCAGGTCATCAATATTTCCCCGATGACCAGCATTGCCAAATTGACCCTGTCCTTGGTCTCCCGAGTCAGATTTCATTGATTTCCTTTTCAGTCCCCCAGTGTAGCTTGTGGCGGTAACCCTTGTCGAGGATCGTGTTTTCGCTTGCGGTTGTTGCGACAGGCAAGATGCCGCAGTTTTCCGCGCCGCCTTCGACGCCAATTGTTTCCGTGGTGCCTTCCCATATCCAGGTCCAGCGCGGCGATTATCCTTGCTTCTGTCCCCGGCATCTGGAGACATCACGAATGTCAATGTCGATGGCAAAAAACATAATAAGATTTACAAAGATTGCGAGCGGTCACGGTGGCAGCCGATGGTTTTATAATGTCGGGGTGACGAGCTCTGCTGCCTGCCGGAGATTCGTCTACAGCAACAAACGAAGTAGCGCTCGAGGCGATAGAAAAGGCTTTGCCGAGCCGAACGATGGATGCTTGGACCGTGCGTTCGAGAAGGTCCGCATCTTCAATGGCAAGACCATGTTGCCCGTCTTCTAAGTCTTGAATAAGCGTGCGCGCGGCAAGAGCGTGGACCGCAGGCGGAGCGTCTGGCTCATTCGGTAAGCTCGCTGAGAGTGACAGGAACAGTGAGAGAAATTTGGGACCCATCTTGGGTCGACCCAGTAAGCGTCACTTGCTTGGGAACATTTTTCCCTGTCGCTAGTTGAACGACAAGTCTCGAGACACGAGATGAAAAATTTTACCTTGCAAAATTGCATACATGTTCAACCGATTGCCGGGGCTGAGGTTCTGAATCTTGCAAGGGGACTGCTGCACTTGCGGTAGGGGCCCGAGCACCACCGGAGGCGGAGGCGGAACGGACTCGGCATCAAGCTGCATGGGATCCACAGCTTCGTCGAAAATATGGAGAGTCTTCTGCTTTCCCTCGCCCTTGTCTTCCTCAGGTCCTGCTGTGTCACCACTTCCCTCACTATCAACCATTACAAACACGTCATCATCCTCAGCAGAACTCTGCTGAGGAACATCATTGGCATCTATGGCTATCCCCCAATCCACACCGATGTTCGTGATCAACGGGGCGCGGGCAGCCTTGAGCAGTCTCGCTATCTTGCCGGTGAAGCTGGCCTCCTGGTCTCCAACCATCATGCAAGTCCCATTCCCAACCCGCGCAATTCCTTCTACCATTGCAGTAGAAGCGGAATCGCCAATGCCCAGTACGAAAACGCGCAGATATGACTGCGCTGGAGCTGCATTCACTGCATTCTTGACTGCTTGAAATACGCCCTCGAGATCCCATGCTTCACCGTCAGTGAGGACGAACACACTCGTCGGCTGATCAGTCTTGCGGCTCTGAAAGCACATCTCCAGCGCCTCGCAAATCTCCGTGCCACCGTAATCGGCTTGGATATCGTCCACATGTTGTGTCGCGTCGTCAACTGTGGATTGGTTGTACGCTCGGCTCCCATCTTCCATAGAGCCGTGCACTCATCGCCGAAGGACATGATTTGGAACGAGGAACCTTGGGCGGGCAGCGAGCGAAGCATCACGACGAGCGCCTTGCGGGCCGCAGCGATGCGTGCACCACCCATTGACCCGCTGCGGTCTACGAGGAAGATGAACTCTTGCTTCCCAATGTCCGGAAGCTTAAAGCGTGGGACGAGAGTGAGGGCTAGCGCAACTGTAGGATGAACGGGATGCAGCTCTGCAATGCATCGTGGCGCATCAAGACCCGCTGATTTCACTGTGAGAACAAAGTCTTTCTCTAAAGCAGCTTCAGAGGCCAGGGATACACGTGCATAGTTGGCGAAAGGAAGGTCGTTAGCGTTGGGCAGATTGGGATGCGGTCCAAGCTCCGTCGCGACAGGGTGAGACGGAGAGCTGATCTTGGCGATCGGAGCGCTCGTCTCGACGCTGGCGGATATCTTCAAAAACGGGACATCTTGCCCGCTGGAAAAATGATGAGAGGTGGAAGAACTCGTCAGAGAAGGTGGAGGTTGGCCATAGCGAGCGCCGATATGCATTGGAAGAAGGAGTCGGACTGAGTCATTCTCTTCGTCTTCTGACAGTACTGTCGCATAAACAAGCTCGATCTTGACCTGCTCAAGGGGTGGAATGTTTCCCACGGCCATTTTGAATACTAAATATCGACAGTGAGCATTTTTTTTGCACATCAGACAAAGAAGAAGTCCTACCATCGGGAGTCTGGTATTCCATCAAAGCAGCGTGCTTCCCATCCGCAATAGCATCCTCGTAGCTCTGTCTTGCCTCACTGATTTCCTCGACCTTGCCAACGACTTTCGTTCCGTCTTGTTTGACCATCACAAAGCTGCTCACAGCAGCTCGAGCAGGAATCGGGAACGAGTAAACTGCTTCGATGCCTAAATCTGCATCGTTTCCGTAAGTGTGCGTGAGTTTGACCTGCGCCGCAAGCTCCTTGATGCGGGCTTCGACAGCGACATTCAAAAGAGGCAGGCATACGGCATTGACAGTGCCTCGAGGATAGTGATACAAACCCCACACAGAAGGGGAGTATCCAGAGTGCCGTGCAGTTTGCTTGGTGCGGGCCATTTGTGGGATGGTGGGAGATGAAGTCGTCTGTTTTATAGAATTGAAGCGGTCGGAGCCGAGACTCTGACTAGGCTGATGGTAGTATGATGCCATAGGCTTCCAAGTCGAAGAAACAAAGCGGTATACCCACAACAAGTAAAAATAACTCGACACCAAGAGCACCAAATGAAATCAATCCTGCCTCGCGAGATTGTCGTGAAACCCAACGTCTTCAAATGGCGAAATATCCCAAATTGCACAACGGGCCTCGTCGCAAAACCAGTGGTCAGGGTTAATAGCAGGTTAATAGTTGTCGGGATGCCATTTTGGCAGTATCGGAGAATCTTCACCAGTCAGCACATGCACGGCGGGGAGATGCTCTATGCAGCGTTCGGCGTCACAGAAATCACGAGATCAATCCTGGGGGTCCTATGAGCGCTTTCAAGTTTCGACCAGCATTCCGTGTTGCATATGAGGCACGTCTGGATTCCGTGAAAAATGCCTGAGACTAGGTATGTCGGGGAGCTTAATTTGACAGGCTTCTGGTGAGCGCCAGCGCATTTTGCCACTAGCTCGTTACACAGCAAGACCGTCGAAGTTGAGAGAAGAGAAGGACAACGACAACAAAGACAAACATTTCAACGCCAATCGCCAAGAAAGGAAATTTTTGATGCACGTGCAAGAGCTGAATATTTCTTTTCTTCTACAACAGTCTGAAGAACGTCGTGACTCGAGTATAACATATTTCTTAGACAAGGTAGGTTGCAGCTCGCGCTTGAAGTTCGTCCACCTCCATCTCGTTCCCCACAGTTTGCAATTCATCCTCAACAAATGCTCGTGCCTTGTCATAGATGGCCTCCCACGAATCCCGCTCAAACCTGGAACCCAACTTCGTGCACAAGTACGCCATAGCGATCACTGTCGCCAAGATCTCGTCACCAACACTCAGCGCATCACAAGCCTCGGCCGCGGATACATTCAGCTTGACCAAGGAGAAAACATCGACAGTGAACCGGCCGTCAAGAACTGCAACCTTGCCAGAGTCTCCAAAGGATCCATTGGAGCAGCATCGGACAGTGGTTCGGCTATATCGCTGGAAGAAGGAGCAGAACCAGTCCGGAGAGACATTCGTTCATTACGTGCGGCGCGCAAAGCCGAGAGTTTCGCCCTTTTCATGGCTATCTGTTCATTTCGCCATTTGATCTGGTTCTCCGCGGAACGCGGAGTTCCCTCAGAGGAACTCGTTTCCGCGAGGTCTTGAAAAAAACTCGAGACTCGAGCATAGTCGGAGGTACATACACTACTTCCACTTGCCGCCGAAGCCCCAGACTCAGGCGGCATCCAGTTTCCCTGGGAAGGTTGGGGGCCGAGTTGAGCCGACGATTCCACAGGGGCATGCGAAAGGGAGACAGAAGGCACCGAAAGGTGGATGACGTCCGCAGGGCGAGAGGTTTTGCGTTTGTTGGGTGTTTTCGGTGCGTTATCAGGGGCAGCTGATCCCTGAGATTCGGAAACATGGACCGTGACGGACTCATCAACAGCGACAAAGGACGTGTGCGACGAGGAGATAGAGTAGGTCTTTGCGAGGCGCACAATAGAGGCCTTCACCGTGCGTGCGAGCAGGTCAGCATCATTCGAGATTCCTTCCGCGAGTGCGTGTTGTCCGTCTTCAATATCCTGAATGATTTTGCGAGCTGCCAATGTATGTACGGCGGAAGGAGAGTCGGGAGCGTTTGACAAGTCGCTGAGCGTCACAGGAACTACAAGCTTGATCTCAGAGCCGTCCTCTGTTGTTCCGCTAAGGGTAATGGATTGTGGCACAGTCCGTCCTTTGTTTGACGTTTCAAAGTTATCCGCGACGGACTAAATTGAGCGCCTACCTTGCAGAATAGTGTACACGTTCAAACGATTGCCGGGGCTCAGTGTTCGAATTCTGAAAGGCGACTGTTGGAATGAAGCAGGTGGCGGAAGGACCACTTCAGGCGCAGGAGGAGGGGATTGAGTGTCCAACTGCAGCGGATCCGAAGCTTCATCAAACACATTCAACGTGCTGGCTACCATCTTCTCCCCCTTGCTATCATTCTCATCCTCGACCACCACATATTCATCCTCTTCCCCTGTGGGGGCTACAACAGGCGGTATACCCCAATCGACCGCGATATCAGATATCAGCGGTGTACGTGCAGCTCTGAGGAGTCTGGCAATCTTCCCAGTGAAACTCGTCTCTTGTTCCCCCACCATCATGCAGGTGCCATTACCAACACGAGCGATCCCTCGATCATTGCTGTTGACGCTGAATTTCCGATACCAAGCACAAAGACGCCCAGGTACGCCTTTGCTGGCGCTCTTGCAACCGCCTCTTTGACCTCGTCGAATACACCGCTGAGATCCCATGCCTGGCCATCTGTCATGAGTAACACGCTCGTCGGACAGTCCGTCCTGCGAACTTCAAAGCATCTGTGGAGCGCTTGGCGGATTTCTGTGCCTCCATAGTCCGCTTGCATGCTGTCTACATGCTGGGTCGCGTCGTCCAGTGTCGCTTGACTATACGGCCGACTCCCATCATTCCATAGGAGTGTACACCGACTACCGAAAGAAGCGACTTGGAGAGAAGATCCCCGTGCTGGAAGGGAACGGAGCATGACCACGAGCGCCTTCTTCGCTGCTGTGATACGCGCGCCGTCCATTGACCCGCTGCGGTCGACGAGGAAAACGAATTCCTGACGAGGAAGATCGGCGAGTTTGAATCGGGGTACCACTGTGAATGCCAGGGCAGTGGTACAGTGGGCGGGATGTAACTCGGCAACACAGCGAGGAGAGTCAAGTCCGGTGGACTTGACAGTCAACACAAAGTCCTTGTCGAGTGGAGAATCAGAGGACAGAGATACGCGGGCGTAGTTCGGAAACGGTAGTTCATTGGCATTGGGCAGCGCTGAATCAGGCCCAAACTCTGTTACCACAGAATGAGACGGTGAGCCGATCTTGGCGATTGGGGACGCCATCTCGATATTGATGGAAATGTCGAGAAATGCGCTTGAGGCTTGCTGCATCGTAATGGGCTCGCCTGTATGTCCATATCGCGCGCCAATATGAATCGGTAGATGAAACCGAACGGAGTCGTTCTCCTCGTCTTCAGTCAGCTCGGTGGCGTATACAAGCTCAATCTGAACTTTCTCCTGTGCCCGAATATTTCCAACGGCGATTTTGAATACTAGATAAAGAGTCAGCATACACACAAAAGTTTCAAGGATGTACGGATACCATCGGGTGTTTGCTGTTCCATCAACGCTGCTTGTTTTCCCTCTGAAATAACAGATTCGTAGATCTCCCTTGCCGCTCCTTTCTCTTCAACTTGACCGACCACACGCGTTCCATCCTGCTCAATCATCACAAACCCGTTTACCGCCGCCCGAGCTGGGATAGGAAACGCGTAAACGGCTTCAATCGCCTCATCCGAATCATTCACATAGGTCTGCGTGAACTTCACTTGTGCAACAAGTTCCTTGAGAGTCGCCTCCGCTTTGACTCGAACCAAAGGTAAAGAGACTGCGCGGTTATTCGAGAATAGCATAAGCCCCAAATATCGGACATGGCAGACGGAAGAAGTGTGTCGAGTCATTCGATTCTTCGCTTGTTCTATAGTCATTCCCAGGAGCAGCCATAGCAGTGGGACGCGCGGCCGTCGCAATTGTGAGCGGGAAACGCCAGGGTTTTGCCAGAGTTTCGAGTTGCTGAAGTGTGGGAGAAAGTCAAAATAGCCGGCGATCAACCAATGTGGCCGCGGCGCACGCGATATGATTCAACGCCGCAACGCGTGTCGTAAACTACCCTTCCACCATGAAGGCGATCTTGAGTTTTCTATCTGCGTTCTGGGTCGTCCAAGTAACTGCAAGATTTTCGGAGCCGCAAGCACCGTTTCAAGCCAACGAGAACAGTCTGACGGGTGTATCCTCGAATTTTGCCACCCAGTGGCTGGACGAGTCAAAGCAGGTTATTTTGAAGGGGAAGAAGGAGCTTCAACGGTGGTACCACGATGGGCGAGAGTTTAACAAGCAGAATGAGCTCATGTGTATGTTTTGAGGGTCGTTCGAGGTTTTG
>JAWWNJ010000341.1:0-46748 GCA_037176885.1 Favolaschia claudopus
GTTGCTGAGCGTGCTGCTGGGGACGCCCTTGGCCGTGGCGGTGGTGCGGTTGACGCTGCAGCGTCGGGGTCCGGAGGGGAGCGGGGAGGCGGAGGCGCTGTTAGGCGAGGGTGCGGGAAGCGAAGGACAAGCGGTACTCAAAAGATACACACCCCTTGGTGGGGAAAGCGTTTTGGAGGTCCGTGGTGATGCGGTGGGGGCGAGTCTCATTGGGGTGGAGAATGTCGGGGGAGAAATGTATACCGGCCTCGTCGACTGTCTAAGGAAGGTCGTGCGTGAGGAAGGGTGGGGGGTGTTGGCGAGGGCGTGGTGGGTGCAGCTGTTTGGCGCGGGGGTGGCGTGGGGGGTGCCTATGCTGCTGTGGTAGGGAGGGGGCATAGTATGATGTATGATGCATGGAGCAGGAATGCAATGCGGGAGAGGGAAAGAGCTGATTTTGTTTTCTGTATGTATCGTATCCCTGCTCACAGTAAAACACGAGAAGAAATCTGTATGTATGCAAGTAGTTAGTTAGTCGGCGTATTCTTGACTCCCGCTATCAAATACATTCGTCGATTTGGGCGGAAGCTTCAGTTTGTTACACAAAGAAGAATCCGGGATATCGAATTGAATGGTAATACAACGAGAAAATACAGCATTATAAATTTACATCGAATAAGCATACCTCCCTACCTATGTACCTTCTGTCCTTGTCTACTCATGTCAACTCCCCTTCTTCGAATCCTCCTTCTCAATCTCATCATCATCATCCCGATCCCCAGCCGTCCCAGACGACTGTGACCTGGGGTTCCCAAAGCAGTCTACTTCCCCCGCCGCCGCCGAGAGATTCATATTCGTACGCGTACCAGCCACGGCGGGCCGGGTGACAAAGTGCAGCGTCTCTGTTACGGCGCTGGACATGGTCGCTTCGAGTTGGGTCTTCTCCATCGTTACGAGGAGGACGATTATCACTGGGTATATTGCCTTTGAAATGAGGTCAGAGGCGGCGATGGATGGGTGGGGGAAAGGATAGGATAGGACAAACCGAAAGCTGGGGCAGCATGTTAGCGACGATTTTGTAACCGAGGCTGTCGACATCTGTCGTTAAACATATGTATAAGAAGGGTATCTTTGATGATGAATCAATATCATAGACGCCTTCTACGATAAAATAGCTCACCCAGAAAAGACAGTATATCGCTCCCGATTCGGTGAGGATGATTAAAATGCGCTCGACGTTCGTCTTTCGATTTCTCGGGAGACTTAGGACTTGCTTGATGTGTTTTCGATAATTCCTACAACAGCGACAGCAAAAAAAAATCAGCCGTCCCGACAACGAAGAAAGATGAGGAGAATACAAACCAAGCTCTAATGCCGATAAGTGTCGTCGAGACGATATTGGTGAACATCAAAGGCAGGACGAGGATCAGGGATCTGGGCCCCGAAGGATTGAATCGCTCGTTTCCGTATAGCCAAAGGGTCCCGAAGGTCATGTTCACCGTTAGACCAACTGATAACACAGAGTCAGAGTTCAATGACCATGACTGGACGGTTTACCCAACTCACCGAAGGTCCCACATAGACAAAGGCTAAGCAGCACCTTGACCCCCAGGCTATCCTGCCAAAGCACCCACGCACGCCACACAACGATGGCGTCGCTCATGAAGTACTATCACGCGTAAATGTCAGGTTACGGGACATAGAAAAACGAAAACGACACACATTCGCCCGCCCAAAGACATTCTCCGATAACCTGATATTGAGCAGCAGCGTGCTTTTATCCGGCGGGTGGAGGCCCAGAGAGCCCAATTGCACGACATTGAAAGCGAGCTGTTCTATGACTTGCAGGTTCGAGAACGCAAACATGATTAAGGTGGCGATGGAAAGCGCGCGTTGGGAGGGGAGCGTTGCCTTATGGCTCCTGCAACGCACATAGAGAAAATCGTAAGGACAAGTAGTAGTTGGACTACAGATCGCGCAAGGGAACGCACCGAATATTATACAGCGCGATAGAAACCAATGTCGTGTATAAGCCTTTCCAAAGATTTTCGCCTCAGATTCAAAGTCGCGACAAAGACCCAATCGCCGTATGCGTACCATGAAGGAAGAATTGTATCGCGGTCGTGATCAGCTCCCCCTTGATATTGGTTATGGCGGCGGCGGGGAGCGCACCGAGCTGCGTCGGCGGCGCAGACGACATGGTGGTGGGGGAAGAGGCTTTGCCAATGCCAATAACTTCGGGTAAAAATAAGCGTGCGTGGGGTTGGCGTGATTAAGGCACCGTGATGGCAGTTCGGTGATCGTTCCCACCGTTTCGACCGCGTTGCGGACGATCTCAGCGACGAGTATAGACGAACAGGTTAAAAATGGGGTCTGGGGCTGAGATCTAAGGTTATAGGCTCATAGACAGTTCATGCCAAACTTGAAGGTAATTTTATTAACTCATTTTACGCCACCCCGCGTTCGCGCTGTTGAAAAGCCAAGACGAGATGATTATCACTGTCCATCGTTTTGCATGGACAAGAATCCCATGTCACTGCCATTGTCAGGGCGGAGAGTGGGCGGAGAAGGTGAGAGAAGGATATGGAGAGCCAAGAGGTAGGTCGGATACAAAACTGGGCAGGCCAACAAATCCTTGGTTCTTTTTTCGTACAGTTTTTTTATATTTACAACAACGCAGTTAATTATATATACAGTTCAGTTCATATTTCCTACAACCTTGCCATTACATTTACCACTTTCTCTTCCGACGCAGCATTACCAGAGTGCGCCGTCAGCCCCGCCGCATACCTCTTCCAATTTTCATCGGACGAAATCGGAATCGAGTCCACCAGATCCTCAACGTTGAGGTTAGAGAGATACGTCTTCATATCAGGAAGCATGCTCTCAATAGCCTTTGCCTCGCGCATCCGCTGATCCAGTCGCGAAAGGTCACCAACCTCACTATACCACGCCGAATCCCGCCGTATGACCGCGCACTCGAACATATCCAGCAGAGGCTGCGCGAGTTTGGCTTTGCGCGCGGCAGAATATGCGAGAGCGTGTCCCATGGCTTCCACGACGATCTGAGACTGTGGCAGGATGATGGAGTTGAATTGTGTATCCCGGTGACCGCCGAGCTGGGAGAGTAGGCGCTTGTTTTCGTCCAACAAGCTGTGAGCATGACGCGAGAGCAGCGATTCGTGAGGCGGAGGCAGATTGATGGTGTATCGTCCGAGAAGGAGTTCCGAGAGTAGTCGTATACAGAGCCCCATGAGTTCACCTTCCCCTGGAGAGAAAATATTAACTACGCATTTCACGAATTTTTCAGTCGAGCTAGACGGTTTTACCTATGGCACCGCCAACTCCATCGTTCTATTCCGTGGTTGAGCATGTATATTTATATTTTATAAGCTTGGCTGACCTGCATTCGGGCAATGAAATTCGTCTCAAACGTCCCTGGAAAAAATGGCGCCGTATTGAATATACCGAGCGAAACAAAATGAAATTGTGCCTACCTTGAGCCCCCAACCGTTCAACGAGCTCCGGCGTTATCCGCAAGAAAGACTTCACTATCGTCGTCTTCGCAATTACAGCCATCGCATGCCGAATAGGCCTCGGAACGTCGAGATTGGATGACTCCCGTATAACCTCGGCATACCAAATCTCATACACCAACGACACGGCTACAGCACTGGCTATCGGCCACTGCTGCGTACGAAAATCGAATATCGGTCTCCGTACGTTCTGACGATCAGTGATGCATCGATTCATGGAATACACAGCCGCGATATAGGCTGAGATTTTGATACCGTGCAGCAGAGGACCGGCAACGAGCAAAGTGCCGAGCTGAATCCGCCAGTTTTCATCCCACCACGCAGCAAGCGGATTGCTGGGTGCGGCGATCTGAAAGGGAGTCGACGAAACGAGGGCGGTGGGAGGTAGTCGGACGTGGTTGAAATAGGTTATGCAGTTGTCCATGGGACTTGTTCCACTACGGGGAGGGAGACGGATAGAGGTTATGCCGCGGAACATTTCCTTCTCGTTGCTGGTCATGGATAAGAAATGGAAGAAAAATCCCTCTGAGTCTCAGGAAGACGTCGACGTACCATATTGGCACGACGAAATATCGACAGCCCAAGTCGTTGCCGTTCTCGAGTAGGCGAGCCATTACTAGTGCGACTTTCGGTATACCGAAGATAGGGGAAGACGAGGGCATAAACCTAAGAATAGGTTAGATACTCAACTAAAGGGACTCAAATCAAGCAAGTCATACTTGGATGCCTCTTCGCGAGGAGTATGGAGGATATACCCGCCATCGGCTATACACGTTGCCGTAGTCTCGATATTGAACGAATCGGTACCATGCCCACGCTCCGTAAGCATGAACAATCCAACTTTATCAAAACGCAGAAAATCCTCGACTAAAGACCGGAAGTCGGGCCGAGCCTCCAGATGCCGGCTGAGTGTCCCAATCGCAAGCCCGACGTGCGCGAGAAGCAGCGTGAACGTCCCGATATCATAGCTCAGCACCGGGTCGGTGTAGAACCGCCAGAAGCGTTCCGAGCAGTGTTGGACGTCCAGGGCGGAAAGGTCTGATATTTCGCGAGGTCAATTAACGTCGGCTGCTCGCTAGAAATACTTAGACATACTGTGGGTTTGGAGGAGCAGTTTGGCGCGTTTATATGTAAGGGCCACGCGTTCGTCTGCAGATAGCCGCTCGACCTGTACGGTGAAGAGGGGATGTCGAGCGAGGGTCGAGCGAGTATTGAAGACCATAGTGGTGGTTGGGGGAAGAAGACTTGGCTAGGAAGTGGGTCCTTGGACCCACCATATGTCGGCTCTCCAGTGAGTTTCAGATTGGCAACGCGGATTATGGATATATGTGGTTAAATTGCGCGACTACGACCGTCGGGACTGGGGAGCGACGCCATTCGAATCCCGAAATCAGGATGTCCGGCGAGGACTAGTGCTGAAAAGTCTTGGACTGTCTCCGTTGTGGTGCGGCAGATGCCCTCTCGGTTCTGACTTTTCGATATGTTTTTTTGCCAGCTGGGTGAAGCGTTTCGACCGTATTGTTGCTGGGAAGATCAACTATCACGTACTAGCGTCGCGTCGATCTTTGATGCGAGTCCAGACCAACCGGAAGGAGAACGGCGCAGCTCCCGACGTCGGACACCACGGACATGCTCCACGATGACGAAGACAGTCCAATTAGTGGTCCATCGTTTGAGAGGGAAACGCCGGCGATGGAAGTTGGTTTCCGAGCCCATGGATCCAGAGTGTCATGAGTCTTCTAGTCAGACCGAAATCTACTCAGGTCGATTCCTGAGCCTGAATCGTGATCTTCAAGTTCCGATTCTTTGAGTAACGACGCCCTCGAGGCCTCAGGCCAAGACCCAGGTCCGCCAGGATCGCGCCTCGCGTCGCAAGGAACTTTTCAAGAGGTTGTGGGAGAAGAAGAATAAGAAAAGAAGTTGATCCATACGGTCAAACATGTGTACACAAACTCCCTAACTCACCGAAAACTTCCGTATATCCTAAGGTTGGATTGTCAGAATATGCAGTACCCCCAACACAATTGTTTTCTCCGAGTCTCATGAACATCAAGTCCACTAACAATTTTCAACCAACTCAATTGATTTGAGAATTCAACAAGAATTTCAAGTTGAACTTTCAGGTTTCAACAATTCATCCAAGAATAATTCGGACACATTATGTTACAATATAACAGCGGTTACGGTAGCACTATATCTAAGAAAGCGAGATATCTGGAGAGCGAGGGTATATGTTACATTTTAGTCCCGAGACAGTCCATAACAGGCGCAAAGCCGAACGCTGAACGTTGAACAACCGGATTCGAGAAACACGAATTTTACATCGCAGGAGCATAGTACGATTCCAACTGGAATGCGGAGAGTCGAGGAGAGGCGAGAATAAAGACAACTGGAGGAGACGCATTGACAGAACACTTGTCGCTGAACTTAGTGGCGCGGAGGTAAAAGTCCCTCCTTGGCACTCCAATACCACCCAGTCTCTGGGTTCCGCCACCACCCCGGCGCGGCGGGATTCGTTTCAGTGAAACCAGTGGGAACAACGACATGCTGGGGAACGAGTGTGCTGAATGTTTCTGGATGATAGCCTTGAACATTTGCTGTGTAATTGGCGGTGGCGGCGGCGTTGGCAATGGCGGTAACTTGTGAGGATCGCACGGAATGGTTTGCATTTGCAGGATATTGAGCATACGGGGATGTACTATCCTGCTGCATGTAATACTGTGTAGTACTGGATGCACCGACCCCATGCGGGGCGTGCTGTGATGAACTTGCGCTGCCGACAATATCTTACGATGGAAAAAGAAGAGAGACAATCGGATCGGAACGATAAACTCAATCGAGACATAGGAACTCACTCAAGAAATTCTGACGATGAACACAGTAATTTCGGTAGTTGGTCTGAGCTATATCAGGAGTCAGATAGGCAGTATCTTTGTGTGCTGTTTTAAAACATGGTTTCATTAAAGGGATTTATGACGAAACGGAGACATACGATGCATTGTCTTGGCGTCGTTCAGAATCATTCTTACCGTGGCGGGAGACCCAACCCAGATCCATGCCTGGGGACGCCAAACCAGAGACGGAGGCGACTCGATCGGGACCCATTGGCGCGTGTCGTGAGGCTAGTATGTCGCATCAGTATAAGAGAGAAACCAAAGCCCAAATGAGAATCGGAGGTAGCGTCACGAACCTGATTGGCACAAAAACGAGCGACTCGAATAAGCCTCTCTTCTTCGTTGACAGCCACAACTAAGCACGGACGCAGCGTCGGCTGGTTCTGGTTCTTCCGGTCGTATGGGGTGTTGGGTGGGGTCGCTGTATTCTCCATCTCTGCCGAATGGGGATCACACCAGAGGATGAGACCTGGGTAGAATTGGGAGAATCTCTCGAATGGTTGGAACATTGGAATAGGGGGGCAGATGAACTGGAGGATAGACAGCTTCACCGCCACGTTTTATGTCCACGCGAGGCGACCGAAAGGGGACAAGGGCGCGTAAAGCGCGGCGCATCAGCGGCTGATCAAACGAGTCATATCAAATTCCCGACGTGGCCGCGGAATCCCGCCCTTCTTCGAATCCAGATTCCAGACAGCCGTTGTCCTGTGACGGACACGAGGAAAATCTAGGTAGTTGGCTACACCACCGTTTGTTCCGGACCTCCGGAGGACGTTTTGACAGATGCTGTTAGCTGACATCTCCGAAACATTCCCTGGAGACCGAAACATCGATTCCCAGACAATCCGTCGGCGATGATGTCCTGGGGACATTCTGCGCTGAAGCTCTCCAGGACATTAGAGCCAGTTTGCTGACGGCGCTTGCCATAAATAATATTTGAATTGCTTCTTAAATTCGATCAAAATACAAATAAAAAAATGGTATTGCAAGCAACAAAAGTATACATTGAGTGGCTACACAAATGATTCTAGGAGGGAGAGGAGAAGAGGAGGGAGAGGAAGTAAATGATAATTTTCCGGAAGATGGAGAGAAAGAGAGGTGGGGAGAGGGCCGAAGCGTGTTGATGAGAGAGGCTTGGGGAGGACGACGGCAAGGACTTTGATGAAGGTTTGCATGGGTTACACTCTTGAGAAGTTTTCAGCTTGCGGCCTTGGACTCTTGCGACCGTTGTCTTGCAGTCTCAGCCTTGCACAGTGAGGTTCTTGGATCTTGCGGACTTGCGACTCTTGCCTGAGGTGGAGAGATCTTCGTGCCACAACGGACTTGAAGAGGCTTGAAGATTGAAGCTTGAAGGGATGTTGAGGAGAGATGACAGTGTCAGAGGCTTCGAGCTTCCTTCTGGGGTGTCGTGAAAGACGAGGAGTTTGGAGGGGGGATGAGGGAAGAAGACAAGAGAGTGACGTGGCAGCGGAGACCGTAATGACAAACATCACCATTGAATGATGCCACGTCATGATGCGATGTGGGGACTTCATCGTTTTCTCGAGTTCGACGCCAAATCCAGCAGCAAAAGGTTGCGTCCGCTCGAGGAACTTCATGAACTTCCTTGGAATACATTGTGCATTCAATACTAAGTCACAAGGAGTTTATTGGGGGATATAGCTACTCCAAATACAGTACTTGTTGAATCAGACGAGCTTAAGATTCCAGTATATATCTTAAGATTTGAACAACCTTCTAGGATGTCCTTCAACCATCCACAGACTGTCCCAACCACGCTTCTGAGGACATTTCGAAATTGAGAGCTGTTGGAGCTCGCAAATCATGGTTCCGAGGACATCACACCTCGGACATTATTTTGACATTTGAATAAAATGGTGGTGTAGGTAGGTGGGAATTGTGATGGAGCCATTCCACAAGATTCGTCGGACTGGATTCAGAAAACCTGGAGCCCCTTCAAGTTTTTGTGTGTTCCTGTGCGCAATTGTAGCCAAGTTCAAATAGCATCTTCACGGCAAGGACGACGGCTAAATCTCCCCGTGCGAGGAAGCATTGTCGGGGGCAGGAGCAGGCGGGAAGAAGGTGGGAAGCAAAACTGAGTCAAGCGGATTCAGGCGGGAACCGATCAAAAATTAATCAAAGTTTGATGGCCGCCCATCAAACGAGTCACAGCAAAGTTTTCGTCGCTTATATAAGCATATTTTTTTTTCGCCCTCAGGATGTAGTTCACTTCGAATTCCACGGCGGCTTCCGGGCTTCGAAGGCGCTCATCGAGTCATAGCAAACGTTCGGGCCCCGTATATTAATATCCGGCCAATGGCTGCTGGTCAGCCTCAGGGAACTTGGAAGTAAGTATCATATTCCACGCCTTTTCGTCTTTCCCGAACAGCGAAGATTTCTCTGCACGGTGAAGCCTTCGAAACCACAGACTAGCTTCCAGTTGCGCGTGATGGAACAATCTCTGACCATTCACATCTTAACGACTTGCTTGGGCCCGACGACCTGCCTCTGAGCACAAGCTGTGCCAATGTGGAAAGTACCTTACATCCGAGTCCGACGGGCGTAGTTTCTATGATGGAGTTAGAATACCTTGACCTCAATTCCACGCTGTCTCCAAATGAGATACATTACGCAGGAAAACCTATCGCTCGTATTGAAAACGTCTATGATACTCTCGACGATGCATGCCGTTCATTCGGATTCGTATCTCCTCGTGTCTGCGTGATCTCATTGAAATTTGAGAAATATGCTCCCCAATCATTCACCCTGCATCGTAATCAGACCACACAAACACAATACAGAGGAGGGAAAACGCACTCCAAGCTCGTAGGCGCATTCGACCACATCGCGATCGTATCTCGGTCGAACATGTTGAAGAATTCCCGAGCATTGTGGGCCGGCGGCTCATTCGAACTCGCTTCGAAGCTTGTATAATAAGGCGCAGACCATGTCTCAGCATGAGCTTCTGCGTCAGAAGTAGATGGTGAGGCAAAAGTGCTTGATTCCATCTCGGAGGAGGATCGGTAGTTGTTCGCTGTGGCCGTCTCGGATGATCGTTCTTCTGGCAAGGAATACGAACGAAATTCAGGCACTTGAATCAACCGATCTGAGGCTGAATCAGACGAGCTCTCCCGCGCACGCTCCGACTCGCGACCTTCGCATCTGCGCTCTACATCAGGCTTCACGAGTGTCAACTTGCCAACCGAGGCCAACTCGGCCAGAATGTCGCTATCGAACGGTAATGACGACAGCCTGGAATGAAAACTGGACTTGATAACTTACCACATGAGAGCCGCAGTTTGCCATCTAAGTAACTTGAAATGAAGATCTCTAGGCCGTGGACGGTAAGATACTCACCGACCCTCGCACAAACGCGCGACCTCCATGCACTTCTGCACATATAACAGATCGCGGTTCGTGTCAGACATCCGCCCGGTTCGTTTACTGCTCCAGACATTGAGTAGAAGAACGATGGCTGACGTGAATACAGCGTGCTCGAGTCGAAGTCAGTTTCAAATTCTATCTTCATCGTACTAGCGAACGCACCACATTGACTAAGACAGGGATATTCCCCATGCGCTGTCTCTGAATATCGACCATGCTGACACAAGCTCTGGCTGCGCCGGTACAAATCGTCATCGCCGGCATTGCCTAACAAATGAGTTTTCACCCCAGGGAAGAAGCAGCATCGAGAGAACAAACACACCATTGAAGAAGACTTGCGAAACATGGGAATGAACGGGCGGTGAATGAGAATCTGGAGGCAGTAGTACCAGCAATGAAGGGCCACCGATTGAGCGAAGAATACGGGATGTTCGCGTGTGGGATCCCATCGTACTGTTGACGTCTGTCGCATCATGATGACCGAAAATTGAGAAACGAGGGCACATACAGTGTTCTGGAATTTGTTCATGCCTAAAACCAAGCGGGGAAATTTATTTCAACATCGGGCTGGAAATCGAATTCGTACCAGCTATTCAACGCTGAATCAATCTCGGGTATGACATGCTCTTCCAAGAGTCATGTTCCACGATCAAGCCTCGAAGCTTGTTCAGTGAATACTAAGTAACAAATCAGATATAATTCCCGTCTGGACCACAGCGAACTGAGCGATACTCACCAACGCCTTCAGACTGTAGGCCAGCAAATGATTCAGGCGCGTGAGAGTATTGAAATAGGTGATAGTCGAAGGTACTCCAGCAGGTTGCACGAAGGGATGCGTCGGATGATCCCAGTATTCGTCGTCTACCGCAAGCAGCTCATCGCAGTCAAAACTATGTTAAAAACTCGTCAATGAGGGAAAAAATCAATCCCGATAGAAGACGGTACGCACTCTTCGTACTGCAAAGCGCAAGCACGTCCTATCGCGCCGCTTACGACTCTGTCAAGGAAAACCAATACCCAAAAGCAGCGTTTGAGCAGCTCGTGCTCGGCTGATGGAACTTCAACGCGGGCTTTACGCCTGTGCACCCCGAGATCCTGAGCATATGATGAGCAGAACCGAAACGAGAAGATATTTGACACGACACATACTTGTGCAAGCCGAAGTCCGACGCCGATGCAAGTCCAGCATGATTGTGGTCCAAAGGCGCCGTTGAGAAATTGAGCGGCGAGCTGGAATAACGAGTGAGCCCATGAAAACAAGAGAAAAAGGGAATCGTTTACGCAATAGTATTGCAAGTCGTATAGCCCGGCTTGTTTGAATAATGGATTATTTGCGTAGGCAACCTAACCACAAAGAAGGTTGTCTTCAACGAGCACTTGTGTTGGCTTGGATTTGGCGTACCTGTTTGAACCACTCCCATCCACACGCGAGACCTTTCTCGGCTATACTCGCGTCCGTACTCCAGCGTGATCCAATCGCACAGACGAGTAATACGGTAGCCGCAAAACCGTCGTCCCTGAATGTGGATAAATAAGGCAAGTGAACAGAAAAAGTCAGCTGAAGGTAACTATTACTAACCGTAAATGCAAATCGTCTGCAATGCCCCTTTGAAATGTGGGTCGGTGAAGTACCGGCAGGTATATGTTTTGATGTATGAAGTACAGGTCAATGAATTGGCTCATGAGAGGTTCGGCCGGGAACTTGAAATGTCCAGTAACCTTTGGTTCCAGAGGCATATTTTCGTACTGTCAAACAAGACGATGAGCGTGAAGCATTGATAATTGTGGCACCACTTGCCGGCCGCCAGCTCCAATACGGCCGCGGAGAGCACCACTTCCAAGCATCATTGTCGCCCTGAGAGCACCCGAGTTCTTCCTCACGTCTGACGTCTGCCTTGAGATTCAACGCAGCGTCGACAAGGATGATCTGAGAACTTTTCCCCAGGAAAGGAGGCGTCCTGTTGCTCTTCAGGGACACGAACTGAAACTGCCGGAACATTAGGATAGCCAGGCAACAGCGGTCAATTATGGCCGCACCTTATCTATGAGCTCCAGGTGTTGTAAATCTTCGGCGTGCGGCGGTGGTGGAGGCGCAGCGAGAGTACGTAACATCATTCGAGCAAGAAACAACGAGGCGTGCAACCCGTCGATGGTCTCTGAGCCTGAAAATTTCTCCGTAATTTCAGCTTCGGGACGAATTGTTGTCTTAGGTACGACAGCGCTGGAACTTCTGGCGAAGTGGAGATCTGCGAGCTCTGTCCGCAACTGGCGTACCAAATTCTCTGAATGATCCAGTCGAGCTTCCAGAGCGTCGACGTAGCTAATTTTCATGAGAACTCATCTAGAAAATTGTATTGACGAAGTCACCTTCTTGTTGGTACTTTCTGTCAACGAGGAAGGATAGTTTAATACCTATTAATACCAAAGCGGGAATACGTACCGCCGGTATTTCAACGTACTTGCATTCAATTTTGGCCTCTATACAGGTTGAACACTTCCCTCCTGCCATCTGTGCACCGTCGCCTGGAACATGTCCAAATTTTGGGCCGAACAGGTTGCGGGGTACTCACATCGAGCTGCGACGCGATGAAGGTGAGAACCACGAAACAGAAAAATCCGAAACATACTTTTGCGCCTTCTACAATTATCGCAGGCACGTTGAACACGGCGTCTCTTCCGATGGAAGCCTGGCCCATAATCATCTTCGTCCGACGACATTCAGATCGTGTGATAGATCGCCTGGACCTCTATGTATTCTGCACGAAACGTTGTGAGTTGAGCGCCAAAAGTAGGATGTTAGTGACCTCGTACCAGACAATGTCTTTAAGAGTATTGGTGGGCAGGTCGATGTATAGGATGCGAGAGAGCTTGGCAAGTCGTCGTTGGGTGAGAGGATAAGAGGCCCGAATGAGTAAGCACTCTTTGTAAGTGTGACGCAAATCATCGGCATTCAACCGGAATGGCCGAAATGCCCAGAGTCAACATACAAGTCTTTTCTTCAAGTTTTTGGTTCCAGCTCTGTTGCTTCATTGTTGACCTAGTTTTCATTGTCCTCCTATAAACCGAATAGAGACAAAAAAAGCATTTCAATTGTGGATTTGGTAGGTACATCAATGATCACCAGAAAATCACCAACCGGCGCTGAAGTTGAATTATCCTACGAGCTCAAATAAGCTAGAATAAGAGTCCGGAGAAATCTGGGGGATATCCGTGCGCCACAAGCTCCGTTTTACTCAGCTGAACCCAAACCCATTTTCCTTTTCGCATCTTCAACGTCCCCAACAACATGTTCAGAGTCGTCTCTCCCTGTGCCCGCATCACCAACCCATCCTTCACGAACCTTTGGACTCGATCAAGCCATTTGCTGTGGTCGAAAGTCTCCAGGTGTTTGCGATAGAGAAAGCCAATCGGGCCAAGCACATGTGCCTCAGGGTACGATTCGCCCACGACGTGGTCTTCCATACGAAAATGCACACGCCACGTCCCGCAGTAGCCTTCTCTTCCAGTACGAAGCGTAGTCTCAAGATGCTTGTCCAGGGCGCTTATATTGGAATCGTCCAACCACGTACAGCCAAGGACAGAAAATGCAACGCTCGGATTTTCGTTGCAGTCCGGTCGGTACTGGAGCACAACGAGCATGGCGCGTTTGGAATATGCGAAATTGTCGAGCCCTCCTGCCAGAGTTATCGCGAGATAAAGGCCGTTTTGAAACAAGCATTCGTGTACCTAACGTCCGAGTCCACCTCAGAAACTCGCCGGGGAGGAGAAACACGACGACTACCTCGATGAAGTCCGTCAAAAGCCTTTTACGAATGAAAAACGGGGGGAAGGTGTCCGAAGACGGGGCGTCAGCCATTCTAGCAACAGTATTCTTGCGCATTTGACAATACATCCTTGTCGATCTTTGGTTCACCACCACGATGCAAGGCAGAAAAATGAAGAGTCCTACTTGTGCAACGGCCACGCTTTCGTTTGACATTCTTTCGAGCAGAACGAAGCTTCCTAAGATCCACAGTCTACAGTGTCCCTTGACAGCAGCAGAAACTAAAAAACGAGATCCACCAGAGATGAACAGGCGCGGCTCTAAAGTTCACAAATGTGAGAGCAGCCTGTGTGTTCGAGTTTGCGGACCGGAGGCTGCGCTCGTTGTAGACACCGATAGGTTGCACGATGACAAACTGCAATGCGGACATGATTTTTGAATCCTGGTCATCGTTCGTATTAAAACTCCACATTGGCCTGCGCTGTTTGTGGCCGAAAAAATGAACGACTTTGAATCTCAAACATCGATACACTGACCATTGGCTTGCTAAACAGCATAGAGAGAGATGAGTGGAAGTTGGACTCCGAGTGGAGGTGAGGGTAGAGAGGTACATACGGCGGATTCAGATCGTCATGTCGCACAAGTGTTGGTGGTAAGTAGCGTCGAAATAGAGAAGGGACCTTGAAAGTCAGTCCTTCACAATCCCTCAGGCTTAAGTACTGTTTTAACCGAGTCACGGGTACTAGTTGAAGTGACGCGTCGAAAGCTTGGTTGGCTGTGTGGTACCAGGGAGCGCAAGCCTATGGAAGTCAAAAGTGGTTCGATGTGCGTTTAGTGCTAATGTACGTCGAACGAAATGAATTCCTTTGTAGCTCGCTGAGATGAAAATCAATCGATATTGAATGAAGATAGAACGGAACTGTGCGAAGGTACATTTCCATAGTGCCCAGAAACCTTGTAACTCCGAGTCCTGAATGCGAGATTCATTCAAGTGATGCATCTTCGAATGAAATATGAGCCGCGCAATGCGAAAATAAATTCAGATCGAACAATCGACGTACCTTACTCTTCGCTTCAGCCAGGGCTGAAACTGATCATGGCCGTACCCGCCGGACGAACCGATACCGATATCGTTTGTGAGCGATGGAAGGCCACTGGCAAGAATATGGCATTGCAATGTTGTGTCTGGAGAGGCGTCCGTAACGCGTAATCCCTCAAGGAACAACCAGATCTCGAGAACAAAGAGGTGAGGGTGTCAGTGGCGCTCATACCCAGCTGATATCGCGAAATATTCAAACGACGAGAGCGGGGCGACAAATCCATTTATGACAGCGAATTCTTCGCGCTCTGTCTCCGGCGTTGTGATAACGAGCGATTCTAGGTGCGGTAGCTGGATTTCTTCGGGTATGAAATCGTCATTGATGACTATATCCAGCTCACAATGCACCAAGTTGGGAGTACATTGTAGAATTGGAATGCATTCCTCCGGGAATGCTCGTAGCAACCCAAGGAGGTCAACTGGCTCCAGGGTAAGATAACGAACGCCGCGCGAAACCTGCGAGGACGGCTGAACGGAGGAGGGGTGCTGGTCCCAAGACGAGAGACGTTTGACTGCCGTCCTCATGCTCCGAGTTTAGAACCAGTTCCAGATGGCAAAGCAAAGCATCGTTTCCGTCAAAGAAAACATGTGGTCGATGAGGGGAATCTCGATCTTGAGATACTGCCAGCGCTCCCGCTGAGAAACTATGCTCGAAAAAAGCTGCGGCGTAGCACTTTCAGTACCTATAACCTTGAGCTCGATGGAAAGAGGACCGTAACGGCTCGACTAATCCATGTCTCAACGAACTCTGTGCGGCGGGAAATGACCGTGGGGTTACGCCGCGGCCAGAACGAAAGTCCGATGGCCCTCCATAGTTGCGGGATCGAGAGGGCAATCACCCTCCATTTGGAGCAGATGTGAGTCAGGAGAGTGGGTGAGAGTCTAAGCGTTCCCGAAATTGGGGGGCAGATTGGGTAGGGCGGCAAGGTTTGGCTGAATATCTCGGAGACGATTTCGTTAGGCAGGTTCAGTACTGGGTACTTGTATGCTTCGAGTTCATCTTGTACCAAACATTTTTCTTGGTGCAGCGCGACAAGACGCCGTTCAAGATCGGCAATTTGCGCATGAAGTGAGGCAAGCTGCTCCCTCCTCGCTTGTAGCACACTCATGGAAGGCTACTGTACAGTCAGGATGCTGTTGTATGATCCCGAAATGCGGTTTCTGACCTGGATGTTCTGCGCACGTTAGGAGCACTCAGTGAGCGCTAGTGACACGGGTGTCACATATGTGACGAGTTGTCACCGACCGGGAAGTGACGGGCCGGTTTCCGAGGCCTGTTGAGTGGTGTCCAAGTCGACCTCTTTGGCACAAAATTCCCCGTTTACATTCGAAACCGTGTTATATACAAATGTAAAGTATAGTGGAAATTTTGTGAGAAGGCTGGGACGTTCTCAACAACTGCCAGGTAAATATCGAGGGCATCGACTGAAACGTATCATCATCCAGTTGCTGAGCCTAGAGAAGGGAATGAAGGCGTCGGCAAACCACACGGATCGTAAATGCTCGAGAAGTCGGGATAGTACTTTTTTCGTGATCTCTCGACATATCAACGCGCGCGTGAGTTACATGACGAGGTGAGAGACAAGGTAAACTCGTTGGACTCACCACTCGTCTGTAGATTCCTCGTACATGTCCCTTTCAAGGCTGCTTTCGGAAGTATCCTCTGGACGCAGAGATACCGATATTGTCGCAATAGACGGGAATGCGAGCGAATATTGTAATTGCGTTACCAATGGAGCAGCGTCGATGATGTGTAACTCTTCAAGATTACACTGAGACCTTGAAAAGAGATATTGAGAGTTTCGATGGTGGTTCTCCCAAGTTGATCTTCAGAGACCTCCAAGCTGCGAAGTGAGGGGAGTGACGAGGGAGCTGATGAAAGGATGTTCATAATGCTCTTCCAATGCTTTCACGACCAGTGACTGCAATTGCGGTAGGCGAATCTCGGGAAGGGTAGTGTCGGAGTCGGCCGGAAGCATGGCGATCTCACAGTGAGTGAGATTGGTGGTAAGTTGCAATACATGTGGACACTCGTCTGGGAATACCCTCTTCAACCCCAGTGAAGTCAACTGGTCCCAGGGCAAAACGATGTACGACGGCGCGAACCCGGACAGGACAGCTGAGCGAAGCAGGGGTACTTGCTCTAATGAGACAACTTCCGACGACCGCGCTAATAGTAAATCCACGTCGACATGACGAAGTCGAGGCATTGGGCCGATGAGTCCAAACATGGGATCAAAATCGCTGACATTGATTTTGAGATACTCCCAGCGCGCCTGTTCAACAGCCAATTCTGAGATTTCTCCCGGGGAATGGCAGAATCGCTCGTCCCGGAAATTTCGAGGGAAAGTGGACAAAGACCTGCTCTACTAAACCAGGTATCTGCCAGCTGAATTTGGGGACGCAGACCTACAGCGTCATCCCAGAACGCGATATGGACAGCCCTCCATAACTGTGGGGTAGTCAGCGCTATTCGCCTCCATCTTGCGCAGATCTGGGTTAACAAAGTGGGCGAAAGGGTCCCTCGATTTGGAGGACGCGACGGGTAAGGCGGTACGAATTGGATGAATATCTCGGACACAATTTCGTTTGGAAGTTCCAGAACTGGATACTTGTACGCATCAAGAGTTTCCTGTACCAGAGCCTTCTCGTCACGTAGAATAGCAAGGCGTCGTTCAAGGTCAGCGATTTGGGTTTCGAGGGCAGCCATGTGCTCTCGCTCGACTTGTAATGTGCTCATGACAAGCTGTGTGATTCGGACCGTTAAGCTCCATTTAGGCCAAAATCACCCCGTTACCTGTATTTTCCCAACGTGAGCTGCAGCGCGCACCGGGGGGGTTGAGGGCTGGTTGGAGGTCGTGGTTCAGGTTAGTTACGTCCAAACAGCGTCACATCTGTGACTGATGAAAACTCTCTTGCAATTGACCACCACAACTACAAGTGGGATAGTACACGACTGAAAGGTGAACAGGAAATTCTCCAAAATACTCTGCGCTTAGAAGTGACTAGCGATCACGCTGGCCGCACTTCAGGCAGATCGTCTATTAGTGACTGAGCTAGACGTCGAAACCCGCGATTTGGAGCACAACCGAGCTCCCGCGACATTGGGCGCTGGAAAAGCACTGGCCCAGGAGCGACTTGACTCCTACAAGTTCCCGGTGCTTACTCTTCCCAATGAGATTGTGTCCCTCATCTTCGAGCACTGTGCGCCAATATATCCTCAAACGGCGGATCTTGCAGGGATTCATTTACCCGTCCCTCTTACGCATGTTTGCTCCAAATTGGCGGCATATTGCCTTATCTACTTCAGCGCTGTGGAGGACTTTGTCAATCAATCTATCCTATCCATTTCACACGTCGACGACTCGGAGACCGCCGACTGCTGCTAGGGTCGAGACCTGGCTTGCGAGGGCTCCTTGTCAGCCTCTCTCCATCGACATCGTTGACGACTTCGAGGATCTTCCTCCGGAGGTCTATGAGGCGGTGATATCCCACCGCGACCGCTGGGAGTACTTTTCACTGCAGATCCTCGAGTCGCCGCCGGATGATATCTTTAACGGCACAATGCCTTTACTTCGCCGTCTGTCCCTCGAACGCGATTTCCGCTCAATAAACTCCATTGCCTTCTCGGACGCCCCTCTGCTCCGTGAAGTTACACTCTCCAATGTTTCACCCTCCAGCATACAGTTACCATGGTCACAATTGACCCAGCTGTACTCTCGTCATTATTTCCAGAGGAAGGAATCCAGATTCTAAGCCGGACGACGAACCTTGTTCGCTGTCAACTTTTTCTCGTTGGCAACGGTATCCCTGACATAAGTACCGCCCGAAATCCAGCTTCCACAGTTGGAGACCCTCATCGTCGACTGCACATCCCCAGGTCTGGGCCGTCCGACCCGGGGTACCTCGCCACATGTATCGTTCCTGCGCTCAAGTACCTTCAGTCCCCTGAAGGCTACTTCCGGGCGGCTCATACCAGCTCGATTGATGTGCTTTCCTCTTTCATCTCGAGATCCGGCTGCAAACTTCAGCAACTCCACCTCAAGGACTATCATTCTCTACCGCCCAAAATTTGGCTCGATTACCGCACTGCTTTCCCTTCGATTACCAAAATCTCATTGAATGAAACCTTTGTGTGATTCAGACGCTCCGTCAATTGTGCGTGTCGTTGCTCCGCGTCAATCCGCGTCTAAATCTTGTTCTAACGAACGTCGCTAGCCCATTCTAGACGCGCCACCAGGCCATGGCGCGAATACTCGCACTGCGTCCAGCTTCGTCAAGTCAAAAAGTATACTAGTTAATTTACATTTGGGGCGCAGTTGGCGCACTAGTTTCGAATGTCGTAGACTACATCGTATATATATACGTATATACAGAAAGACCATGAAATCATAAAAAGATGCCGGTGCGTTAGATCGAAAGCGATATCAAAGCAAGTACGTAGGTACGGTGCACGTAGGCGTCGTCAGTATGTATGTAGGTAGGTAGCGTATGAGCAAAAGAAATTGCAGTTCGGAATGTGCAAACCATGAAACGTGAAACCAAAGAGAAAACAAGACCCAATATGAAAAGTGGCCAGCCTTGCGCTAGCTATAATAAAGTGGTGCTCCTTGTAATGGCGGGACATACGGGCTTGAGTATGTCGCGCCAAGATTCGGTGAATACCCTCCCAAAGGACTTGCAGCGGCATACGGACTGACATACCCTGGCGCCATGGCCGGACTCATAGCCGGATACGCCGCCGTCGGGCTCGTGTACGCCGTGGGCGGGTAGACCGTGCCAGTCCCAGGAGTGAGGTACAAAGGCGGCAGCGGCTGCCCGTCGGCGATGTCGTCGAGTATGCGACGGGTGTGGCGTGGACGGCTTGGCGGGAGCGACCGGTATGGCGAGCCCTGGACCTGCGGCGACACATAGGGTGGACGTGTCGATGCCAGTGCGTTGGTGGGGTAAGGGCTGGTGTACCCGGCGGAAAGATTAGTGTAAGAGCCGTACGGCGAAGGCGTCCCGCCCATGACAGCTGCCTCCGGCGCCAGGTACCCCATTGCTGACAGTACGTTTGGATAGGTACAATAGCCCCTGGACCTGGCCGGGGGCCGGTCCCTCCTCCTCCTCCTCCTCCTCATCAGAGTCGGAATCGTCGGAGTGAGGTGGGGTGTGGAGGTAAGTGACATCGTCGTCGAGATTGACGAGCGGCCCAAGCCAAGGCGACTGGTGCGAGGATGTTGGAGGCGAAGGCTTGCGACCTGAACGAGTAGAGAGTCGTCGTTCGAGGCTGTAAGAAATGAGCGTTAGCTTTGGCATTATTAGCAATGAGGTAAGCGACCCACCCATGCCACGTCGCTTCACCGTCATCGGCTACAGGCAGAGCAAGTTTTCTCTCCCTGCCGCCCCTAGGGCTCTTGTCCTTGGTCTCGTTCTCATCCAAAAGTACGATAAGAATCTTGTCTTCGTCCTTAGGGCGGGCGGCCTTGGACATTCGACTGCTTCGGCTTTTGTGACTCCTGTTGGAGCCTTCGCTACTTGCGCTGCTTTCGGAAGCCGTGCGTCCGGGAAGCTGGATGGGAAGCGCAGGCGTTGTGCTGGCAGGCGTTTCTGTGGGCAACAGGTTATCAACGTTGGGCTAAGAAAGATTTCAAAATCTACAGACCTTGGGGACGGGGGACCGACGGGAGGGGCAACGAACGCCACGCCTTCGCGCAGAGGAGAGCTCTTGGTTAATTGCATCTTGAGAGGTGGATCGACAACGGAACCTAGCATATCAATCAGTATGCCGGATTTCGAAAAAATCATCACTGCCACATACCACGGTCGGAGGACCTATGAGAACAGCACAAGACAAGAGGAGTCAGTATTGGCATCGAAGAACGCGGAAAGTAAAGCAGATATTTGACAGGAAGGGCAGTTGTGGATGTTATAGCACCCAATATCTAAGCGCTCGTGCGATCCCGTGCTTCAAAGATAGCTAAATCCACCTAGTCACCATTACTCCACGAGGAGAAAGGCAAGACACGAAAACAGACAAGACAGGTAATGCGCCGCACGCAGGACGGCAAAGCAAAGGAACGAAATTCGAGGGAAAACAAGAATAGATACGCACATCGACATGGACACTCCTATCGTTAGGACTGAAATTCGTCACATGCAAACCCACTGCGAAAGAACGGTGTTAGCATCGTGCAACCGAGCGAAAGCAAAAGCAAGAGAAACGCTAGTTGAGGGAAAGTACTCGGTCATGGGGCATGCACCTCGTACAACCATCTTCCCGCGCAATGCAGACATCGACTGGTGAGTCGCAACGCCTCATTGCAACCTCGTGCCGCCCAATCTACACTTTAGCAGCACGAAGCAAGCTCCGGGATGCAGTCGTATTCATCCCCCTCTTAAAATCTCGCCAGAGCGTGTCCCCACGGACGCCTTCAATGCCCTCACAACTCGAGAAACCTCTGCCTTCAACGAAAAGCATTCGTCCCAATGGAACCCATGCCTGCATCCTCGAGCTCTGCACGCATCCGCGCGCTCCACATCCCCGACTCTCTCCCCGCCTCCACCTCCACCTCCACCTCCCACCCCCTTCACCTCACCTCCACCTCCAAACGACATTCATTAAAAAAAAACCACTCACCCCGATTCCCCAACGGCACACCCCGCACCATCCCCAACAACGGCAAACTCGTCACACTCGTCAAGCTATCCACGCTCCCGCGATGCGCGCCCATGGGCGGGCGCTCGGTGTTGATCGGGAAGGACGAGGGGAGGGGGTATGATTGATTGTTATTATGGTTGTTGTGGGCGACGACGGGGAAGGGGTCGGAGACGGAGCGCGCGGCGGGCGGGGCGGTGAGGCTGGTGAGTAAAGATAAAGAGTTAGCCGGGGACAGGAATGGTGAGTAGATAAACCCACTTGTTCTCGCCGCCGCTTTTGTGGTGCTGGTGCTCGTCTTTCGCCATTTGGGCGAGCAGGGGTGGAAGACGAGGATGGGTTGGGGGTCGGTGGGGGCGCGAGCTGCAGGTGAGATTAGATTAGTGGAAATTGGGACCAAGAGGAAGGGGCGGAAACGAGCATCCCAGCTCCCTCTCCGGATAGTGCACTCCTCGCTCTCCTCGCCCCCCTCATCCAAGAAGACCTCAAAACCAAAGCAAAACTCACTCACCCAACGCCACCGCCGACGGCCCCCATGGCCATGATCATCCACATTCCCACTCCCATCCGGCGCACAGACGGCGCCTTTGATCGCGCGGCTAGGCGGAGGAGTCAGTGATGTGTATGTGTGTAGCAGAAGGAGAGGAGAAAGAGGACGGGAGAGTGAGAGGGAGGAGACAAGAAAAGGGAGACAAGAAAAAGAAGGGAAGGGGCAAAGGAAAAAGGAAAAAGGAAAAAGGAAAAAGGAAAAAGGAAAAAGGAAAAAGGAGGGAACGGGCAAAGACGCGGAGGTCGTGCAGGCAACCTTAACATCAAGGTTGCTCTTGTCTTGCAGCCCATCCTCGGCGCATCGTTACCTCCTCCTCCCTCCTCCCTCACCCGGCCAAGTCGCACATCGTACACCAAACAGAACAGAACAACAAACAAAACAGAAGAACAGAACATAACAAAACAAAACCGAGTAACTCACCTCGCCCGCCTCCACTCCCCATCCAACACCTCCTTCACCTTCTGGAACTCGTTATCGAGGAATCCCTTCCGTCGCGAGCGCCCGGTGAGCTCGACGGGTTTCTGTGGGCGATTAGCGTCGTGCCGCATCTCGGTTGGGGTTTGATGAAAAAAAGAGGAAGAGAGGAAGAAGATGGAGAGAGGAAGAGAGGAAGAGAGAATGAATGTAGGCAAAGAATGGGACGCGATGCGAGGTGAGGAAGAAGAAGGAATGAACGTGAAGAGATCAAGGACGACAAAAAGCAAGCATGCCACGCTCGCTATATGATATGAAGACAGACATAATCCAAAAAAAGGGTCGGTGCGTGCCCAATTGGTTAATTATGCGCAACGTAAACGCCCTAATTGCAACGTGAACGAGCTACGCGCCCGTCCCGAGGGCCCGTACCCCCACACACGCACGCGCCTGTGCGCCGTATAGGCAAGCGATACATGTACATGCACGCACACCGCGCTTTTGGGGGTGCATTCCCTTCTTCAGCTCGAAGCGACATCGGCTGTTTCGCGCCGTAAGCGCTGCGGCAGCTGTGCATGCACGATACGATGCAGAAGACCCTGGTTAGGGTACAGGGTACAGGACCGGGGGCGGGCATGCACGGCGAACGGAGGAGAGAACGAGATTGAGGTTGAGATTGTTATGGATGGGAGATGGATAACGAGACAAGGGATGACGATGAAGACGCACGAGGCGTCTCGTCGACGATACCAAAATACGAAGCGTCGAAAGTGAAAGAAGAAGATAGATAAATGATGGATGGATGAACGATCGAAGAAGACAGGAGAACGCGTCCAGTCGAGATGAAGATGAAGATGGAAATGAAATTGGCGAGCGCCCCAGAAAAAAAAATGTAAGCGAAAGAAGCGAGACACTCACGGTCTTCCCGCGCCAGCTCAAATAAAGGTCCACGACGCGCCTGCCCGTATTACCCGCCGCGCTTCGTGGCAGCGCAAACACCACTGGCGGCATCGTGCGCTTGAGTTTCTTGTCGAGCGCCTGCGGGTCGGCGGCGGCGATGTTGGGGAGGGAGGTGCTTCGCGTGGAGTTTGCTACGCCTGGGGGGGAGAGCAAGCGCCAGGTTGCTGTTGCTGGCTTGCTCTCTGCATGCGATGAGAAGTTTGTTAGTTTTTTTTTTTGAGTGGCAGCATGACGGAATAGATAAGAGACAGACCTCACGAATTTTCTGGCAAAACGGACTGCGTCCTGGCCGGTAATGACGTCGAACTCGGACTTGGTCGGGCTATTGGCTTTGGCGAGCGATTGAAGGAACTCGGGAGAGTAAGCGGCGACGGTGGTCTTGTCTCCGTCGTGGCTTCGGCTTCTCCGCCGTTTGTCTCGATCGTCGCGGTCGCGGTCTCGATGGCGCCTGTGCCTGTCTTCACCGTCTGAGTCGTAGTGGTGACTATCGCGATCCCGGTCGCGCCTCGTGCTCCTCCTCGTCTTCTCCCTGAGACTCTCCGTCGAGTCCTTCCTACTCCGCGTCGATTCATATTCATGCCTGCTGCTTCTCGTCGAATCTTTTCTGGTCCTCGTCGACGTCGACCCCCGCCGCTCCCTCTTCCTCTCCCCATCCTCCCTCCTTCTCCCTTCACCCTCTCTATCGGAATTGCCTTCTTTCTCTTGCACCATAGCCATGTCGTCAAAGTTAGAGTCGGGTGGAGACAGCTCCCGTCGGTGGTGCGCTCTAATAGCGCAGAGTAGCCCAAATAGTAAGTGTAGACCCGAAGTGTTTCAAATTAGTGGGTCTGAGAGCAGCCACTCGAGCGCGAGAGTAGAGCAGTGATGTAGGAGAGAACAAGGCTGCTATTGTATCATGAGTGATCTGGTCGTCGCGTAAAAAGACAAAGCAAGAGTACAACGCCGCAGACCCGGCAATCACCGGTCGGGGTCGGCACTGGGGTCGGCGTGGGTGCAACCTGCCTCATGCGGTCATCAGGCTGTTGCCACACCCCGGCGTCGACAGCGGAAATGAACTTCCCAACGCAATCTAACCCTCCGAAGCGCGCAAATTCAATTATGGGTGCGTCTCAGACTCTTACTTTCGATTCGCGTGCTGAGGAAGTAAAGCATCGAATTAACTCGACTCCGAATCAGCAAATTCTCGTACAAATCAAGCGTGGCACTCAGGCTACAATCCGCAGAATCCAGATTCAAGTTGTTCAACAGTAAAAGATCGGTAGTTGCGCTTTGTCAATGCCAGCAGCTTGATTAGGCTTGATTGCACTCAGGCGTCGTGCTACATACAGTAGAGGTATTCTTAACCTGTTGCATTCAGCGCGCCTACTTAGTTTCATCCGTCTCGGCGATCTTGACAGCGCCTGTAAGTATTGTCTCGTGTCGAACGCCGCCACAGAAGGTGACATCCATATCCTTCCTACCCGTGTCCCGTCTTCCACCGCAGCTGTTACTTACTACAGCGCAAGGTTATTCTTGCACCATGATACTTCTCCCGACAGCGAGATAGCGACGGTCTAGATGTAGAGGGCAACGTTGGTGTGCTGCGGTACGACCGTGCTGGCTTAGACTGTATAGTTTGGCTCAGTAGCTAGGTTTTATAATCCCGAGGGGGAGAGGGTGAGGTAAATCATCTGCTCGGATACTAGAAATTCAGAAGGACTGATACTTGATTTCTTCCGTAGACTGTCATCTCATCTCCGCTTTTGCCTATTTCGGACTCCTTCGTTGTTGTTTCGCGACGCATCGAAGAGAACGGAAGCACGCATCAAACACGCATCGGGTTCATGCTCATGCCGACCCCGATTTTATGCCAGGTGAAGCAAACATACTTATATTTGCAGTTACTTTCTTCCATTCATCTCCGCCTTTGCCCTATTTCGGACTCCTTCGTTGTTTGGCGACAGTTCGCGACGCATTCGCTTGCTTTCCGAGGCATCGAAGAGAACGGCACGCATCGAGTTCATGCCTGTTCATGCTGACCCCGATTTTCTGCCAGCTGAAGCAAATTCTCCTAGTCGGTTAACATCATGCGGTTAATAAACGAAAATTCAACAGCTCTGCTGGACAGTAAGTGTGCTTATCTTTTGATGTTTATTGAAGATTTACCGCCTGCACGTGTAGAATCTAAGTAATCTCACGAGTCGGGCTGATGCCCAGGCCGACGATGCCGTCAAGTAATAAAGTCTCACTGCAGTCGCACATTACTACTGTAAGTCATTTACTTTCCGGGTCCATCTAATCCGAACCGTCTTCTCTCTCGCAAAGAATTTAAGGATTTCAACATGAGATACGCGAGCAAAAACTGGTGGCCCACCGACCCTCGTTGCGGTACGTGATACGCATTCTAGGGCAGCTTTTCCTTCCTTCCTTCCATACTTACTTCCAGTAAGTAAACTTGAAATTGCTTTCTTCCTTACTGGACTGGCATCTCCGCTTTTGCCTATCTCGGACTCCTTCGTTTGACTTGTTTCGCGACGTGTTTCCCGAAGAGAACGGAAGTACATGCCCGACCCCGATTTTGATCAGAGTCGGGCCAATGCCCGACCGATGCTGTCAAGTCATAAAGTCTCACTATACCACTCACTCACATTAACGGTTTCATCCACTTTAGGCCGTCTTCTCTCTTGGGAAGGAAAGGATCTCAACATAGGTTACGCGAGCAAAACGTGGAGATCCGCCGACAGTTGTTGCGGTGCATGATTCACATTGTATGGCATTTTACTTACCTTTTTCTTTCAGTCGAAGATCAATCACAAAGCAGGCTATACGTGTTTGTGAAGTTCACTCCGAACACTTGTACATCAAAGGACAAAATAACATTGAGAAATAACGATGAACTCCAGTAGCTGCAAGCATGAAAACACACACACATGACCCCCTCAATCTCGGGAAACCGCTCTCGAGAATTCACTGACGCCTTCTCCTCCGAGTCCTCGTAACAAACCCTACTAGCTAAGTTCAAGTTCCTCTGGCAACGAACACCCCGACCTCTCAATCAAACCCTTCAGCGCATCCACAGACCCAAAAAAGCTTCATACACCAGCAAATTCCCAGCGCCGAAATACAGTCGACGTCAATACTTAACAGGGCTTGAAATTGCGCCTTGAGGCAGCCTGGCTGGACTCGGAGCGACGGAGTCTGTGTGGACTTCGAGTTCTGTATCGATAAACAATGGCTGCGGACAGAAGTTATTATTTTTATCGTCATTGGAATAAAAAATGTATGAGCTCCCACTTCTCCTACACTGTAAAATGAGATTCTGTTCAAATCACTCCCAAAGCGCAACATATCCTGCCCAATATGGCAAGATCCGAAATATCCGAAATCCATTCTCCGATATTTCCGAAACATCGTTCTTCCCCTTCGCCGCCACGCTGCTGCCATAGCCCTCAGCGTTGGCCACCCCAAGCTAGAGGGTACGCCGGTATCAGCATTATGACTCCGCCAATTCAGTTACTGGGCCAGTCCGAACTGGAGGCAGAATCCCCTTCGGCACTTCGTTCTCGTCTCGCGGAGCTCAAGGAAGAGGCCATCGCTCTCAATCCCGCATGGAATGGGTGAGGGCGGAGCAAAAACGAGCTCAAACCGCCCTCGACTCTTTCATATACCCGATTTTAACCCTTCCGACCGAAATCACGTCCGAAATATTCACCCACTACGTTCATGAACCCCGCATTGGTCGTCCTCGTTTCGTATAACGAGTCTCAGAGTCGCGGACCGTTACCATTGGCGGGCGTATGCCGAACTTGGCGAGACGTCTGTCTTGCCAATCCCTCGTTGTGGGCCACCCTCTCAATATATCCGACTCATTCCTGGCCCGTCGATGCGTTTCTCCGCCTTCTCAAGAGCTGGCTAGATAGGGCAGGCAATCATCCCTTGCATCTCAGGGTATTCCAGAAGGAACAGCATTTCTCGTACGCTACCGAGATATACACACTGGTATCTCGATACTCCTCCACAATCCGCACTTTCGACGTTGCGCTGGATCAGCCGCACTCCTTTCCGAACGCGGCATTCCAAGGCTGTCTTCCTCTCTTGACAAAGCTACACGTCAAAATCGCTGCGGTCGGCTACAGACCGGACAGAATCACAGCGTTTGCTGACGCTCCCAAACTCCGCGAGGTCGGTTTATCTGGTGCTTCGTTTGAATGGCTCGCATTGCCGTGGATTCAGCTGACAAAGTTGGAACTTGCGTCCCTAACTGTTCGAACTGCTTCAAAATCTTGCAGGAAACGACAAACCTCCAGTTTTTGACGATAACAACTCTGACCGCTGATCGCGTAGAGCCGACGCTTTCGCCGCAGCTAACACTTCCTCGCCTTCACTCCTTTATCTTATATTATACAAACCGTCCCCTCCTCAACATCCTCACACTGCCCCGCACTGCGATACCTTTACATCGGCTCTCTGGGGCAAGAGGATGTTCCGTCGTTTCAGGCCCTCAGCACTCGATCCGAGTGGCCACTCCAAGCGATACGCATTTGCAGATCATCATCGAAAACCACTCGTCCTCTGCCTTCGTTCTGTCCCCTCTGTCACAGACGTCGACATAGAAGCACCTTGGGATTTTCGCGAGGCGTATACCTTCGGATACAGGGCCTTCCTCGCCGACAATTCTCTTCTACCTGCCCTGCGAAGTTTCACCCTTCGGCCTTTCTCGTCCGAGGCTATCAGAGACTACGAAGTCGCAGAAATCGTGGAATTCAGGTCGAGCGGGTCTAATGAAGGAATAGCAAAGCTGGAAGTTTTCCGTCTGATCTGCTCGCGAGAGGTGCCGCGGCAGTTCATGAAAGTGGTCCGAGAACAACTACTTCCCTTGAAGGATGCGGGTTTGAAACTTGCTATCATGTATGAACCATTGTCTTCTTTCGCAATATGATTCATCTCAAGGGACACCTTGTTGCTGTGTTTTGCTCCAAGTACGTCAGGCATGTGTCTTTAGTAAGTGGTATCGTGTTGAGTATGTATAAACTCTATGAAAATCTGTTCCATTCAAGCAAGATCGTCCTCGCAATCAGTACGACCTTCGTCTTCGTCTTCGTCCTCGTCCCAGACCACCATATCTTCCAAGAACGGTTCGTCAACGTCCAATGCAGCATGATAATCCAACTGCAGCAGAATGTGGTCTGGGAGGCCAGCGCGGAGTTCTCCGCGATTGCGGGTGATGACCGCATCTGGTATGCAAAGCTGCTCTAGGGTGCAGCCGGATCGCGATATCAGCGCCGTGATGGACGAGATTATTTCGGCGGGGTAAAGAAACCGCGGCAAAGTTGGAGCTTTTTAAGGTGGGAGCAGTTAGCGAAGACAATAGAGCCCAGGTCATGCGCGGGCAGCAGGGTGGGCCCTCGAAGATTAGACTTTCCAAAAATTGAAGGTGCATGTTCGGAAAGCTGTCGACAATTGTTCAGTGGTCAGAAGACGATTACCGTCATTAACGATTGACTCACTAGATCGAGTCTGTACCCTCATTGTGCTGCCCGAAACGATGCGCGAAAGCTGTGACTCTGAGGCGACAGTGTACGATGTTGACTAGCCGTCTCAGGACAGCTGCGCATTGCTCAACAGTGATCCATTTTATGGATAGAACTGTGAGTTGAGCCCAAGGGAGTGCGGGCCCGCCAAAGTTGCCTGGGCCGTCGCAAAGTATCGAGACCTTTCGAAGGAGCGGCGCGACCATCGGCTTTGAGTTGCCCTCGTCCAGTCCGCGGGTGGAACCGAGTTTGAGAGTGCGCAGAATGGGGAAAGAATGGTCTAGGAACTGCGGGGGAGCGAAATCGTGTATCTCCAAATGTTCCAGTCGTCCGCATTGGTTCTCGAGAGCTGAGCTAGCATGGCGTCTGCAGCACACGCTCGGCTTTGCAGGTTCATCGAGAGTGGGCATGAGCGAGCAAGGACGAGTGAGGTCATAAAGAGGTTAACTGCATGTGGAAGCGCAGCTTTTGTAGTAGCTAATCGGAGGACCTAATGAGATTGCCCTCCAGAGACCAGGGGTGGCGAACGCGATATTCCTCCATTTCCGGCATATATGGCTCAGGACCAGCGGTGACCCGCGACCAAAGAGCGGAGAGCATTGTGGGTAGGGTGGCATGAATGCGACGAAGATTTCGGATACGATTTCGTTGGGCAAGGTTAGGACGGGATATTTGTATCCGTCGACGCGATTCCTGGAGCTTCCTTTGCTCTTTTCGTAGAAGCTTGATAGAACGCTTGAGATCCGCAATTTCTGTGTCTATATCCGCCAGACGAACACGCTCTTCTCCCAGAGCACCCCAAGGTCGCGGTAGATTCGGCGCACCACCCGCGGCAGTGGCGGCACCCCAGAGCATCGGGCTTTTGGTGGCGTGAGTCGGACGACCCAGTGCAGGGGGGAAAGCCGCCATAGAATGGGATTACAGCTGTGGTTGAGTCGAAACGGAAAGCCTAAGCAGTGAGCGCTAGTGAGCACTGGGTGAAGAAGAGTGAGGAGGTGTCACACTGAAAACGCGCACACGTGACGTGACAATTGACGCGTCAGCTTGTGGCAGCTTGTGGCCCTCCTCCGACCAAATCGGGAACTTGAAGAGTATCTAGCACGAACAGTATCCCTACGAGTGCTTTTTTGCTCACTCACGGCAGGAATACTAAGTCGGCGGGCCGATTCATCAATCAATCTCAGACCCTCGATGCGATAAATACATCAGATATAGGTATGCTCTGATAATGTTGCACGGGCGCCGTATGTTACCGTGTCGGTATGCTCGGTCTCACTTGCACGGAGGGAGATTTCTACCTCAAGACAGCATTTGATGAGGGCCATCAAGTTGTTACCTCCGACATACTTGGTTCATCTTGCCTAATTGTCTAGTCACTCAACCTTAGATTCAGGAATATAAATATGAGCTCGAGGGTTCGTTGGACGAAAGATAGATTATGAAATGGATGGAAGTAGTAGACACGGAGTAAGCTAAGACACAACGCGGTTGAATTCTGGCATATAATCCGGTCCAAGAATTACCCCTTCATTGACAGTCCCATCCTCATCTACAGCAGGATAGCTCAGTCCACGGAATCTCAGGCAAGCGAAGAAAAAAAATTGCGCACATGAATTCCACGTCCTCACAACCGGCACAGTCTTCCTCAAATCCCGCAAATTAAGCGCAAACACCCGCCCATTGCGCACCGCGCTATGTTCCGTGACATACCCGCCATAGCCCGAGTGTCCGTTTGAAGCAAATCGGGATCCCCGACGAGGCAGTCGCCGCGCGCACCATGACTCGCCGTGGTCGTGTCCTGAGGTCACGGCGAGTACGGTACCGTGACCGGCGTCCATTTCGACGAGGGCGTTCCAGACTGTGTCAGTTCAAAAACAACGATTTATCTAATAGAATCTACTGCAACTCATACAAGGTAAATCGAGACCAGTGTACGTGTTGTTGAGGAATCCTTGCGTGGCTGGGTTGGGCTCGTCGTCGTGATCTCCAGCGCTGGGTCTGCATGAAGAAGAACAACAGTTGTTGGTTTTAAGGATGAATATATTTGCACTAAAAGATCACTTACAAAGGCGCGAGGATATCTGCCTTTTGAACCTGAAGCGCATTGAGACAGATCTGCGTTCGCAAAATCACACTCACTGGTATATGGACAAAAACCAGCGCAGGTGGGACCTTCTTCCACTGATTTTCTTCTATATTAGTGTATGGCTACGCGAAAACGGTAAAAAAAAAAATTACAATTCGGGTCATCAGCTCATGCTGTTGTTTAATGTATTTCGGAACGGTTTTGTCATCGACCCAGTAGAAATTTGCGTCGATTGGAGTTGGGCCTGCGTCAGAGTCAACACCGTCTTGAAAAAACCTTTTCATCGTGCATACCCGATCCCGATGGATTGCCGCTCACAACGAGCGAGAGTCAAAGAACCACATCACAACAGTCGGAATTAAATCTGTCTTTTTGGCATATACGGGGGACCCCTGTAGGTATAAGAATCCCAATAACTCTGCAATGTGACATTGAATATTCACAGTAGTTTCCGCATCCATACGGTTTTGGGCCGACATCCGATCGAGTGTATGAAAGGCTTGAGTAGTGCCTCTGCTCATACCTGCAGACAATTAGTTCTCCGAGTTCGTTCAAAAAAAGGGAAGTGGGGAGTACTCGATCTCCTCTTGATGATTGATTGCGAGCTATGGAGGTATTCATTGATTCAAGTCTTGGAAAATCAGGCTTTACTAACGGTATTATCGTGCTGGAAGACGTCTGAACGTGATACAAGAAATATTCAAGGAAATACTGACATTTCCGTGAGTGGACGAGAAAGGGATTTTGCGTGCGACGGTCGGCGCAAAGACTTGATCAAGATACTTCGTGCATTGAATGCATACACATTCTCCCCTTCCAAAATATTAGCCCGACTGATTCGCAACCCCGATCCGAGTACTCTCACCGGTTATTAGGTCTCCGTTGAACACTCTGTCGCCGTCCGAAATTCGTCACAAAAGAAATTTCGAAGCAATGCCGAGTCCCCTCACACATAACTTGGCTTCTCCTGGTCCAAAATGTGCGAGTGGGCCCTTGAAGTATTGACATCTTGCTCAGGGCCCATGTAACATCTTCCCCTTCGCCAAAATGCATGTCTGAGAACGACAAGACCTTGAAATTTCCTGCGCTATCGAAAGTGAGCTTCTTGTTGCCATTGAAGAGTCCGCTTGTGTCAGGCTGGCTGCGAAGCTGGTGGCCAGAGGAGCGGCAATGGCGCTCGATAGAAATGCGAGTACTCCCAAGATCATGGTCGTCGTGGTGCAATTGGCGCCGACAGAGAGGCTGACTCTCCGCGCACGTTCTTAAGACTTAGGATAGCGCGTGACGAAGCAAATTCGCAGCCTGAGGGTAGAGACGGAGAAGTCTTCGGATTTCGAGGGAGGTTTCGGAGGAGAAGCATATGAAGCAGCGAAAACGAATCAGGTTCAAGGCTCAACTTGAAACACCCTTGAAAGCGAAGGACAAGCGGTTTGCATCCGGGATCGGCGGGCCGGGACTCGGAGGATCAAAGAGATCAAACGCGTGACGTCACGTAGGACTCGCAAGACATCGCGTTTCCCATTGAGTGGCTTGCTAAAATCCAACGGAATAGATGTGCGGGCCAACCTGCATAGTTTGCCCGGTCGATATCGGACCACATGAGAGGTGCGCGGGGGCAACTTACATATCGAAGCCAACACTCAAGTCAACCATGGAGGAAAGAAGGACAAGGACGAAACAAACCTGCGCAACAGTTATATATCCCTTCACGCCGACATCCGGGGCGTCGACCTTAATGCGGTAGCCCGAATTCGGGCGTGCCTTCCAACTAAAACCAGTCCCATGCCATTGACCGCTCGAGACATTCTCCTGAGCAATAACCGTCGCAGAATCCGCAAAAGCTTGGGTCGTCCATGATGTTCCATTCGGACATGTCACCCACAGGCGGGCAATCAAAATAGAGTCCTGCGTCGGGTTGAGTACAGGTGGGCCCTTCGCTCCGATGCAGGCGATTCGCTCGTGAAGATGATGACGACGGATGTGAGGCTGCTGGGTCGGTGGAGACGACTCGGACGTCAAAGTACCGTCAAGACCCGAATAACCAGACGTAAACTGAGCCCTGCTGGTGCCATTTGAAGACTCGAAGAGATTTTGAATACTTCCCGACTCTGGGCAAAGGATACTGCCGCGAAGATGGGGAGAAAGTTTTTGAACGCCATCTCAAATTCGCGATGAGATTGAGTTCCGATGATACTCGAGACTGAAAGGGAATTTTCTGGCTTCGAGTCGCCCCTGGATGCGTCGTGCGATTTATAGAGTGCGGGTTACTGCATGGCGTTCGCGTACTGTAAGTTTGACTCTGACAACCCTTCCTGTCGAAGAGGGACGGAAAGTAAAGTCTTTCTGGCCAGAAGCTGAGGCAAAAAGGGACAAACCATGGCCCAGTTCGTGTTTGACTTGCAATGACTTGGTAGGAAGAAGGAAACTGATCGCATGAACATGCAAAATCTTCGCGTAAGCTTGTATACGCTTTGCTCGGCTTGTGCGCCGAATATGTGTCGAGCAAGGTTTCGTCAGCTTCAAAGGGTAAACTGATTACGTCACCGGCGCCCTTTGTCCCTTTCAAACCACTTTCAACGAACAAACGCACAAAGAAAACGATCCCACATGTTTCCGTTTGTTTCAAAAGAGGAGGTCCTTTCCTTTGAGTGGAATCTCGGCCGATATTCTGTGTGAAAGCATCCGCTGATTCGTCTGACGGCCTCAAAAACATCGGTTTCGCAAACTCTTCCCTCGCGCGCACGCTGCCCCCCTGCCAGTGGCCACTTTCAACTTACATCTTCAACTATATTTTTACATACCTCAGTGTTGCCTACTGCCACCATGGACCCTCTCAAGGTTTCAGATCTGACCGCCACCGAGGACTGGAGTGCCTTTATGCCGGATACGAAAGGCTACCTTTCACCTCAAGAGTTGAATTATGGCCCGAGTGTGCTGGCATCGAGGTAAGCAGCGTTAAACTCACTAGATATCGGCGCAACAGCCTTGAACTCATTCTTGTATGGGCAGAGTCAGCTTCAAAAGTTCACAGCGGAAAAATTCATCTGTGATAACGGCGCCACGTATCTCCGCCTCACCATCCAGTGGCCAGACGTGCATTGTACCCCGACTCGATAACATCTCCGGTGCGCTCGCCCCTTTGCGCGATGCATTTTGTTTGTGGAGATACAAACTCTCCTCCGGCGCAAATGCGCCACCGTTGATGTTATTCTCCCTTTTCAAAGGCCATCCAACTCGGGCACGGGAGTTTCAGGGCTACGACGCTGAGCTACTGTGCCATCTCGCACCGTTGGCAAAAGCCTATGGTTTCCAACTCTACATCACCGAGCTTCACTACTACCAGTCCGAAGAGGAGCAGTTTTGCCATCCGGAGTCAGAACATCTCGACGACTTTGACCCCGACTCGCCAGAGTGGAACTCGGAATTATCCTCCCGGCCGAAGGTGTTCTGGGAGTGGGACGAAATATTGGGTCTCGACGGGCGCAAGTATGACCCGCAAGTACCGGATGATTTCTGGGAGACTGCATTTGCTCTCGTAGAGAGAAATCCACTTCTCTATCGCGAACTCGTGGATCTAAGCTACGAAGAAGAACATGAACTCGTCAGCGACGTGGGTGAGTATTTTTTTGGACCTTGTTAACCGGTCGCAGTTTGACCGAAGTTCTTTTCTCAAGTCCTACTGGGCGACTGTTGAATACACCCAATGTACGTCTTTTATGCCAGCGCACGGTTGCCTTTCAACCTCACGTTTGATTCGCAGTTCGACGGGGATCTTATCTACTACTCATTCCCTGAGTTGATTGCAGACGATCCTATGTACATCGAATATTTTTTCTATTCTCGGATACGATAGATTATCTACTTTGAATCTTTGAGTATCATGTTATTCACATGAATGTAGTATAGAACGCGTGTCCTTTGCTTTCAACAATTCTCTGTATTCAAGCAACTTTTAATGAACAAACGCGCAAGAAAACGATCCCACATGTTTCGGTTTGATTCAAACAAGGACTTACTGTCTTCTGTCACTAAAACTTTGGACAGTATTTTGTGCGAAAGCATCACCGCCATTCGCTGAACGGTCCGACATTCTGTACTCCTAAACACAACACAGACCGAAGTATCGTCTACTCAATGAGCTTGAACTGGTCGAACAAAGCCACTCCATGTAACTCGGCCCTGTTCTCCCTGGTTCCAGGAGGACCAACAATCCATGCACTCATATTCCCAACAAAGCCCGCATACGCGGGATTTGGTTCGCTTAAATCACCCAAGACATTCACATCCACTTCCATCCTCGTCTCATCGCCGAGATCGAGAGAGATGTGGTAGCCAGTGGGATTCGGGGTGCTCATCACGGGCGGGTAAGGAGCTGCCGATGGGCCGTACAAAAATGCTTTGGGGAGCGCAGCTGGCTGTGACGATTTGGTTGTCTTTGGCGACATATGCGGAGACATGTTCGACGCCGTTGACATCCAACAGATCGAACCAAACGAGGGGAGTACGGGCCGAGACGGCCGTGGCCCCAATACCACGACGCGACGTGGGTTGTAAACGGTTGGTCGCTCCAATTCTGGTGGCGTCTGATCAGTTGAAAGGTTCAGGAAATAAGGAGGAAAACATCGCACTTTATCGTGATATCCAGAGCCTTCGAACGTGAACGCGGTTCCGTTGATTTCGAGGTTCACAATAGACGCGGCGTCAGGAACACCATTCGCCCATCCAATGTTGTGGTCCGACTTGCAACGTCTCGCCCTCAACAACTGCACCGCAAGGCAGGTGAGCGGGAGCCGTCTATATTCAAGAAATAAGTCAGCTACGAGATGAGAATAGCGGGGGAATTAACGCACAGATTGCATGGACGATAGAACCTTTGACGCCAACAGAGAGGGCATCGATCTCGATCGTATACGTTGAAGAGACCTTGGTCCATCTAAAACCGGTACCATGCCAGTCGCCGCTGGAATTAGCGCCTTCACTGGCAGTGGTGACTGTTGCGCTGCTAGCAAAATGCCTCCGCCTGCGCGAGTGTGCCATTTGGGAATGAAACCCATATGCGGGCAGCGAGGACCGAGTCGGATGGATCCAACACCGGGAACGCGCGTTGGGAACTGGTAAAGAAAGTGACGATAACTGAGGCAAGGCTATCGGGGTCGGAAGACACGACGTTGAAGTACCACCACTCGAACGCGGAGGCGTTGATTGGGTGTACTTTGGGGGCGTCAAGCGGGGTCGATGTAGATGTGAATTGAGTCGATGCTGGTTTTGTTTTGGATTGCGGAGGGGATTTGGAACACCTGCCGCTGCTGAGATGCGGAAGCTAGAGCCTGTAGCCCAAGAAGAAATAGAATTCGGCGCATACTTATCGGGGGGACGCTGCAGCAGCCCGCTCTGCCTTTTATTCGTCATCGGCGGCGGGGAAAGCGGAGATTTGCAATGGCGTCCATGGGACCTTCCACTTAAACCCCGTGTGTTTAGAGGTCTGGTCAGGAAGCACCCATTCTGAGCTTTGGCGTCATGAATGATAGGATGCACATTGCTGCTGTTGAGGCCTGAGAGTGGACACTGTGGAGAGCTGGGAGCGAAGTATGAAAGAAATGATTGAATTTAATAGCGATAAATTTGGGTAACGGGCGGCAAACTGAGCAAAGAAGCGATTGCAAGACTTGACTGTGAGTCTAGACGCGGAAGTTATGCGTTGAGCCTTCTCGCCGATTTGTAGTATGCCGGTTCGTCATGAGCCAAGACATATTTTCGCTGGGCATACTGACATTACAGTCACAAAGGAGGAGAATCGAGGAGAAGCGTAGAGCTGACTGGTAAAAAGTGGATGACGAGGCGGGAAAGTTTCTTTTTGGGCAGGGATCAGGCAGGGGTATGTGGGAATCGAGTCGTTTTGTGTCGTGGCTCTCTATGGATGTGGTTCCGGCATCGGATGCGCTGCTCGAATTACAAGTTTGCGTCGTCGATGGATGTGATTTGGGAACGGCGAAGGATATGGAGGCGGTCTGAGAGTCTGAGAGTGCAAGCGCTGAACTGAACAGTGCAGCTTTCAGAGAATATTCAATCTTAGGTGGCGCACTGCATCGACGATCGTCCACTCGGAGAATTCGACAGCCGCACTGGGGAATTTTGAGCGATGAGTCCGACTGGTTTGACAGAGTTCGGGGCATGTTCTTAGGAATGAGTCCAGAGTCGTTCAAGAGCACCTGTAGCAGATTTTGACGTTTGAGTCTTGAGAGTCGTCACAGTTGGTGCACGACTGGCGTGCTTTAGGGCCGGTCCGGTTCCGCGATCAGTGCCTGCCGACGCGTCTTGTCTCTCGTCATTTCCTTGTACCCTTGCTATGCTTCTGCCAGCAAGCTACTTTTCGCATTCTACTAGATCGATGCCGTCTGCCCAGAAGACTACAAGACGAAGATCTAGGAGCTAGCCTCGAAGAACGAGGAACAAGGAACAAGGTGTAGGATTCACAAGTGCCGCCCACGCAAGTCGCAGAGAGTCGCAGAGTGCCAGTGATGATATAGAGCATTTGAATATGCACTATCGAATCTGGCGCCGAGGTATCCTGACTGTTGCAATTCAGCAACTTTCCCCGCGTCACTTCTGGTGCAAGGTTCCTACATGCTCGCGCTCACCTCTCCTCGATGACGGAACGGGGACTGGTACTTCTTCAGCATGCAAAGCGCGGTCGGCAGCCGCGGACAGTCCGTCGTTATTACTGCAGCGGACGGCATTAGTAGCGGAGTTTAGGGCACGGGCTACCCCTTTCACTCCGTCAGCGGGAGGTGTGGATTCGCAGTGCGGGTATGGGGATCAGTATTGGTCTTGAGTTCGTTCTCTTTCGTTCCTCTTCCGTCTCGGATGGGATGCTGATTCTTTCACAGGAGTGCATGACGTCTACCACTAGTAGTATTTTCCTAATACGACTCCTTTCACGCCCTGGAATCTTGTTCTCTCCGGGAGCGACGTGCATGCTGCGCAGCGCATGAACTTGGTACGACAAGATGCGGCGGCGGCACATGAGGAGCGCAGTCGTAGCGTTTGTGCGGTGGGTGTTGGAGACGTTCGTCGCTCGCCGTTTGGTGCACGAACGGCTACCCTTTTCCCGGCGAAGCTGCATGCCTGTTCAAGTCCGGTACAGTCGCTGCGGACTCCCTCATCCTCACACGTACAGTCCTTTTGCGATCGCGAAAGGAGCAAGTGCAAGCATTCTTTGCTGCCTTGTTATTCATGCCTCCTCGTTCCAGGCCTGAGGGTTACGAGATGCGGGCATCGTTCCTTTCTCCGACTCGGACTCTGAACCAGATTCAGCCACCGTGCGGCTGTGCCCTCGCCGTTTACGCATCTCGCCTCCTCTCTCGCACCATCCCCTTCCTTCTTCGCCTAATCGCATCGGCGTCGATCCGTCTTCTGGTGTTCATCATCACGTCACTCCTACTTGACGAGTCGTTCTTGCTCCTCTCAGGCTCTCGCTACGAAACGCTGGGTGAATAGGCTTCGAGGACAACGGAGGGGGCAACTATCTCGAACGTCATGTCCCGGAGATCCGCCAATGTGGGAGAGAGACAGACGCTCGTCCTCCTTCCTTGAAGATAGGCCATCGGTTATAACTCTCATGAGGGCATCCACTTGTTCATGTCGATGGATTCCACCTCATTATAGCTCGGGGCATTCGCTGCTCTAGCCCTCTCCCTCATTTTGTACCAACTCGGCAAGCCAACACCGCTACCGCTCATTCCACATAACAAGCTCGGTGACATTCCCTTCCTTACCAGGATGGCCAACGAGAAAGGCTCCATCACTTACGCCTTCGATGACACCGCTACGCGACTTGGTCCCCTTTCGCAGGTCATGGTTGGCCTCGGCACATCTTGGGCCAGCCGGATCTTGATTTCGGTGAATCCATCGTCATTCTTGCGGTAAATCTTCCAAGTGATCGTGCCCTTACTCTTCTCTGATCATTTGCGTATATCTAGGACTCGCAGGAGATGCACGACGTTCTCGTTAACAGTGCTTTGTACGTCTTCCTCTAGTGCTTGATTCAGTCATGTACCTAGTTTGCACAGATTTGCTGCCACCATTTCACAGGGATTGCTGGCTCTCCCCACCAACGACCAGATCAGGCACCACAAACGCTAGTACGTCGCAATCGCTTCTTCATCTCGCTGTTACTCAGTAATTCGTGTCCGTAGCCTCCAAGCGCCTAGGCAGCAACCCAACGGACGTCATCGATGTCCTTAACGACCTCCGCCTCACCACCTTCGATGCGATCGCCTCCACCACTTTCGGCACCTCGTTCAGCGGCGTCCGAATATCCCTAGACTATCCCAAAGCCAACCCCACCGCATCCCCCTCCGCACGCCCCGAGATTCCGAAAATCGCGGCTGATCTCGGGACTCTATTCGACACCATTGGTGACGGCGTGCTCTTCCCCGCTCCACGCTTCCTGCCATGGCTGACGCGTACCTTCAATCGCAAGTGGCGGAAGGCGATCACGAGCACGCACGACTACCTGCTACTCAGTGCTAGGCAGGCTTCATGCGGCGCGCGCTCCGTACGCGTCGGAAGGTCGGGAGGAGGAGAAAGCCTCCGCTAGAAAAGCTTACAATGTCCTTGACATTGTCATGGAGCGCGAGCAGGAGGATCGGGAGCTGAGACGCTCAGTGAAGCGGAGATTATAGATGAGTTGACGGCCTTGGCGTTGGGCGGATCAGAGAGTGCGTGTCGTCCTCTCTACGCGTTTTTTGATTCTGACCAGCAAACAGCTATCGCAAGCACGATGCAGTGGTGCGTCAAGATACTCTGCAAGCACCCCAACGTCCAGCGCAAGCTCCGCACCCAGCTCTTCACCAAACTCCCCGCCCATCGCCGCCCGCCCACCAACGTTTACTGAGATCTCCGACTACGCAAACCTCCCGTACCTCCACGCAGTCCTGTACGAGATCCGCGTTGCTCGGGTATTCCATCCCCAAGGGCACGCAGGTGCTCATGCCCATTGGAATGGTGCAGCAGCTGGAGAGCGATGGCGCGAGGGATGTGACGGACGGGCTGATGGGGTGCGGAGTGCGTCGAGCAAGCAGCGACGGAGGACGGGGTATTGGTCCTCGAAGGATGTGCATCCGTTTGACCCGGAACGGCGGCTGCGCGCGGATGGGTCGTTCGATCCGAATGCGGGGCCGTGGCTACCGTTTTTCGTGCGGCTTCCGGAGATGCTTTGGGCAGAAACTGGCGGTGGGTTTGGGTTCCTCCGTCATCTATTCTCCTGTGTGCTGAAGTCGTTCTCCAGTTGCTCGAGCTTCGGCTATTTCTCTCCATGATCCAGGTCAATTTCTTCCTTGACGCTATTCCGGAGGAGATGAATACGTGGAAAAACCATGAGACTGCCACCAACCATCCACAGCAGCAATGTTAATAACTATTAGACCTGTTCCCTGGGAGATTATGGAGAAAAGTCTGCTGTCATGAACAGACTGAAGGATGTCACAACTTTCTTTTCTCACTATGGGGGCTTGCGGTAGTTCTGCCGCTACCAATTCGGGAACTACTCTTCTTCGGAGCCATTGGGTGAAATGAAAAGGATGCAGACATCATGCAGTCGATAATTGGTGGCGAAAGAGTCATACTTCATGCCATCATGGCTAGTGGACGTATCGTGCGTTGAATTCAGCGTTTGGCATCTTAGGTGAAGAATATTTACTAATAATTATGTTTTCTCGTATTCGGATGTTTTGTAGTCCTATACTGACTACCATCTACTTGATAAGCTTGAACTGCTCGAACAAAGCCATCCCTGCAAATCAGCCTGCGTCTTCCCCCTGGCTCCCGGGGGGAACAACAACCCGAGCACTCATATTCCCAACAACGCGCGCATACGCGGGATTAAATTCGTTCAGATTCACAAGCACATTAACGTCCACTTCCATCCTGGTCTTGTTACCGAGATCAAGAGAAATGTGGTAGCCAGTGGGATTCGGTGTGCTCAATACGGGCGGGTAGAAGCTGGCGTTATTAGCGCGGTGGGTCGTACAGAGATGCTTTGCGAAGCGCAGCTGGCTGTGACGATCTGGTTGTCTTTCGCAAGATACGCGGAGACGTGTCGACACCGTTGAGATCCAACATGTCGAACCAAACGAGGGTGAACGGGGCCGAGACGACCATGACCCCAATACCACGACGCGACATGGGTCGTAAACGGCTGGTCGCTCCAATTCTGGTAGTATCTGATCAGTTTAAAGGTTTCGGAAATAAGAAGTAAGACAGAGTCACGGTAAGACACCGCACCTTGTCGTGATACCCAGAGCCCTCGAACACGAGCGCGGTTCCGTTAATTTCAAGATTCACAGTGGACGCGGCGTCAGGAACAGCATTTGCCCATCCGATGTGTGGTCCTACTTGCAACGTTCCGCCGTCAACAACCGCACCGCAAGGAAGGTGAGCGGGAGCCGTCTATATTTGAGAAATAAATGAGCTGCGAGGCGAGAATGATGAGGGAAATAACGCACAGATTTTGAAAACAATAGAGCCTTTAATCCCAACAGACGGGGCATCGACCTCAATCGTATACGTCGAAGAAACCTTAGTCCATTTAAAACCGGTACCATGCCAGTCGCCGCTGGAGTTATCCCCTTCAGTGCTGACCGTTGCGCTGCTAGCGAAAGCCTCCGCCTGCGCGAGCGTGCCGTTCGGGAACGAAACCCATAGGCGAACAGGGAGGACGTTATTAGACGCATGCAACAGCGGAAACGCCGGCTGGGAACTCGCAAAGAACGTGACGACAACCGAAGCAAGGCTGCCGGGGTCGGAAGACACGACGTCGAAGTACCACCAATCGAACGCGGACCCATTGATAGGATGCGCCTTGGGAGCGTCAAGGGGGGGTCGATGTAGACGTGAATTGAGCGATGCTTGTTTCGTTTTGTATCGCGGAGGGAATCTCGAACACTTGCCGGTGCTGAGATGCGGAAGCTAGAGCCTGCAGACCACAGAGGAGCAAGATCAGCCGCATAGCAATAAATATCAAGGAGGGGGCGCCAAAATTGTGCTCGCTTGTCGTGCTCTACTGACCTTTTATCATACGGGACCTACTGTACGGGTCTGTACCTCGGTGGAGGTAGGGCTCGAGATCTCACGTTTTGTCATTTTTTGACATCAGATTTACAAGCCGGAAACGTCGGCACTGGCAGCAGCAGATTAATTGGTGGGTTTAGCCTCCAAAGGAATTATCAGCCTATGTCAAGCCTATGTAGCTGACAAGACCTGCAAGGCACAAGAGGCCCTTTTCCGACTGCGATTCCACAAGTTCTCGGTGTTGCAGCCACAACCAACTCCAGAGAGAAAAAAATCGGAATGGTCAAGGAATGGTCATGGAGACTTCGTCGACGTCGAGCTTGCCGTCCGAGATAACATTCGGTCCACACTGCACAGAGGTAATGCCGTAGAACTCCGCAATTTGTGCCTTGAAACACCGCAACAGATTGCTCGCCACATTGCCACGTTCTACGGCATTTTCGCAGTTTGGAAAGAAGGGCCACACGCACCAATTACCAGTCGTGCTCATCGTTTGTATTTTCCTCGAAAGTGTTCTTAACGCCAGCACGTCGCACAGAAATATTGGTGATCGAAGGAAATACGAGGCGGTAATGCGAAGGTTCGAAGACTGGTTCGTATTCGCATGTTAAGAAGAGACTCTTCCATTGACAGGATGACTGTGAGAGAGGGAATCGAGAGGGCTTTGTCCCAATCGACCGTCCGGTACATTCAAACGACGAAGGGCAGGAGCAACGAGACATCCGATGATTGAGGAGGAGGAGGAGGAGGATAAATTGAGTGTTCCCCGACTTGAAGTTTCCAGTCAAGAGGTACAGGATATATTCATGCCAGCTGGCCCAGAGACCTTGGATCACTCTGCTTGTGAATGGGTAGATGTGCCTCAGGCTGTGAGTCCTCGGGAACGAAGGAAGGAAGGGACCCAAGCCCACCGAGTTCTGCTGAGAAAAGGGTGCCATAAACTTCTTGGAATACTTGAGGGCCGGCGCTCACCGGCCCGGCCCTCCGCAGCTTGCCTCAGGCGACAGCCATCCCCTCATCTTCAATGCGTGTACACTGCGACATTGCCTTGTCGCCTTCCCCTCGGGATGAAATACTCGTCGGGCTTGCAGTTCAGTCTCGCAAAGCTCCGTGAATACGAGTAAATAAGGACAACACACGCGAAAGGATAGCAAGAATCGTTTTTTGGATGTCATAGTCACCACCTGCGAGACACCCAGATGATTCCAGAAGACACAACTCGAAGATCTAGCGCAGTCTCTGGGTCTTCTATGTTGGCACAACCGACAGTCTATCACACAGTAACAGAAGCAGAGGACTGGAATCAGTGCAGGACCTCTCTAGCAGCTGGAATTGCACCGTTCCAGCGCTCTATAGCTCCCTGGGCCCTCATCTGTATCCGCAACGTGCACCTCAAGCATATATAGAAGTCATAACCAGCAAGGGTTTCAACCACCCGTGCAGACGCCATTATCTACATGGTCGTCTTCTCGCACCCAATCAAGTTGGCTAACTCGGGCGACAGCGGACTTCTCATGGCGGTGCCGGGGGAAGGCTTCCGCGCAACCTTCATCTGCAATGCATATAAAAGACCATTATCTCGCTAGCACTTTGGCCGACGGAATGGCAACGGGGGCGTCGAGGCACTGCGAACTTGGAGTTCCACCGAAGCCAGCTTCCCTCGACTGGCGCAATGGCGCGTCCGCTCTATGTAGGCAATCAGCTCATTGACGTCCGAGTGTGGGCTTTTGTTGAAGCGAGCTTAACGCTATGGACTCCTGCCCGGATTGACAAGACGTTTCGGAGCAGCTCCACCTCGATCCGACGACGAGGAATGTGTACCTGGTGTGACCTGGGTCGAGAAGGGGTATCTGAAGGTACGTCTCTCCCCTTGATCTGTTACAATCGCTGACAGTGCACAAAGATCCCCTGCAAGAGACCGCTAGTCGCCCGCCCAAGGCGTGGACCAAGACCCTCCAACGTCTCTGAACCTCATTGACCGCCACTTCAGCGCGAGTCGGGAATACCTTCTTCCTCGACATCTATCTCCTTCCCCAACCGCATGTCCGCCCAATCCCTCATACTTACGCACAAGCACGGCGAGGATTTCGTCGACCACGACCCAAGGGCTCAGCGCTCAGCTCGCGCACCGCACACAGCCGCGACACAGCGTGGTTCTTCCGCCGCTTCAGCCTGACGGAGGAAGAGCTGATTTTATCAGACGACCCGCTGTTACCCTCGGGCAGGGACTCATCCATCCACGACCTATATACACCTCCTCCGGCACTCTCCTCATCCAGCAAGGCGTTCGCGGGTCATCTCCGGTGGTGCTGTATATCCATGGTCCCGGAGTCCGTGCCGATGTGGATGAGGAGCTTGGCCATGGGGACGTTGGGGATGGGGAGAATCGGGGCGCAGGTGTCGAAGGGAAAGTACTGTCGCTGGCGCTGGCGACGAAGAAGGACGATAAGAGGATGCGGAGGGTGGATGGGTCGACCGCATCAAGGCGGGTCCGGATTTCGATGATGTCGCAGGGACCAGGGCGGGCGGGGAAGGACAAGGCGGGGCCAAGTGTCGGAGGACTCGATGCTCAGCTTGACTGTCATGCCATTCGCGACATTCATTCGCGGCGAAATCAGCGCTCGAAGACGTAGATGCAGCCACCAGCTAGAGGACACCCGAGCACGCACGCCGCCAAGGCCCTGGTCAAGTACACCAGTATGACACAATCGTCGTTCGCGCGGTGGATGGCGGCGACTCGTTAGACAGTCATGAATGCGCCCTCGAAACTTAGAACGACGATAGTTACAGTACCGCATGACATTTCGTTCGTCCGTAACAAGATACAGGTATACAGTGTATGAAATATTGATAGTATGTACTCGAAATAGTGATGTAGCCTATCATAGGTAATGGCGAGCAGTAACGGTGAATGTCGGACTAGTTCGACTAGTTCAGAATGAAATCCAGAGACATGACTTGCTTGGCTGTACGCCGTGGCTTCAGTGGTCTGAGACTCGGTTGCGCCTGAAAGCGTCTGAGTGTCATTGCGGCGGCTTGAAGGAGGAGTACATACCTCGAGCTTGATCAACGGCATATGTGCTCCTACCTCAAGCTTGACCAACGGGATCGAGGGCATATGAGATTCTTGTCCTTGGGACATAGTCTGGCAAGAAGTCAGCCATGGTAAAGACGAGGAAGAAAGCTCAGACCTCGGATGGGCGAAGAGGCAGAGTAATAGCCGGGTTGACGAGGGTGGGAGGCGGCACGAACTGGTTGGTGATATCTGCGATGAATTGAGTCATTGAATGCTGGCCAGAGTAGGTCGACGTACCGCCAAGGACAGGTCTATTATTGGACCGCCTTTTTGCCTTTGTCGGTTTTCGTATTCAATCGCGGGGCTTTTACAGTCTTTCCCTTTGTCGTCCTGTAACGGAACATCAACAGCCATCTTGGAGCGGGACGGGTCGATATGTACTTCGGTCTGATAACCTTCAAAGCTTCCTCGGCGAAGAAACCGTAATGTCGTTCGAACCAGGGTTTGATACGAAAAAGGCTGAGAGAGGGCCCGTGGCATAGATGGTGCGCGCCGAGATAGACGAGGAGGGATCTTGTGATCGTCCAAAATGGGGATGAAGGTATCATGAAGCGGGCATTCTAGCAGTTGATGGAGTGACCGGTGGCGGCGACCAGTGCTTTGGAGGTTGCTGGCGAGGTCAGTACCTCTCCGATTAACTGTAGGGGTTCATTTGAGATTAGCCTATTGCACAAAAAGAGCTGGACTAGGCGTGCCTTCCATTCGTCGTCCGGTGGCCTCAAGCTTAATTGAGGAGACGTTCGCAGATGGGTGGAAACAAGCAGCTGCAGTAAGCTTGAACCTTCGGCTTCGAGTTGTTCGGTGGACCAAAGACTGAGACAGGTTGCGAACTTGCGAGGCAGAGCGTCGAAGGACCAAAGTTTTCTCTTGAGAAATTCGGCTGTTTTCATGGCGCGAAGGACACGAAATTGAACGGCAGCAGAGCTAGGGAGACTCGGGGTATTTTCGTCAACGGCGAGTTTGTCTGATGTAGCTTGCATCGTTGATTTTGATTGTGAGCCAGAAAGTGAAGCAAGAAGTGAAGGCATTGGCGAAATGAGATTTCGGCGAGGGTATCTTGAAGCACTGAAGTTGAGTGATACTGAGCGGGCGAGATATTGGGCAAAACTATCGCCGTAGGTGGTCTACTGTCTTGAGGTATAGGGTGATGATGGTGGTAGAGGACAAGAGTCAAAGCGTTGGTCACGCTGTGACTGATGGCGTTTTTATTCTTCCTCTTCCCCCCGATGTTCCGCTTTGATATTGCATATATGCTTTGTTTACTATTGTCTCAGCCATTGCTTTGACCTTTCCTATAAATTCAGAGCGAATTTCGACGTGTTTCAGTACCCTTTCTGTGCCTCCTCGCTTCTAAGTTCAGTTCACTCCATCGACCCTCTGTGTTCCTATCGTGAACTTGCCGCACTCACATGTCAACATGCTCGAGCCCACCTCTACGTTACAGTCCCCCTCCGCCGCCTACGCCCTCCGCCTCCAAAAATCTACTGGAACGGCTCCTCGCAGCTGGCACGAGAATTCATCGAAAACAGCGTCCAAGCCCACGAGCAGAATCAGCGCAAGCAGGCTGATGGTGTAGGGAATTCGGGTGCCTCGTTTGATTGACTTGGTGGCAAATCGACTGCTGCTACCGCAGACCTTGATACCATTCAGACTACGCTCAATGCTATTGCACCAGCGATTTTGCAAAACAATATTCACCAGTGGCATGCACTCCCGTACACCATCATGCGCCGAACGCTTCTTCGCCTCTTTTATGAGGGTGAGGGAGTGGGAAGGAACGGGCGGAC